>ML834244.1:38562-52872 GCA_009831015.1 Picea engelmannii
GTAGATATCTCAACACATGCTTCGTTGCTATCCAGTGAGTCTGTCTCGGATGACTCATAAACTGACTGAGTATATTCACTGCATAGAATATATCAGGTCTGGTGTTAACCAGATACATCAATGATCCAATCAGCTGTCGGTAAAGATGTGGATCAATCTTGCCTGGATCAGTAGAAGCCTCATTCATTTTCTTCAAATCCATCACCATCGATGTAGGCATGGATTTGCAGTCTGTCATATCAAATTTCTTCAATAACTCCACTGTATATTTTCCTTGACTCAGGAAAATCTCATCAATCCTCTGCCATACTTCTAGTCCCAAGAAGTAGTGCATCATACCTAGATCCTTCATCTCGAATTTAGAAGTCAATGCACGCTTGCATTCAACAATAAGACTTTATGAACCAGTGAGGAATAAATCATCAACGTACAGGACCAAGGACCAAGATCAGGCACTCGTCACCAATAATGTGATAATATAGGTTTGGATCAACAACACTCTTGCTGAGGCCCAAACTCATTGGAAATCCATCCATCTTCTCGTACCAAGCACGAGGTGCCTGCTTTAGTCCATATAGGGCTTTCTTCAACCTGCACACATGAGATTTCTGCTCATGTATCGCGAATCCTTCTGGCTGCTTGATGTAAACTTCTTCCTCAATCTCACCATTGAGAAAGGCTGTCTTTACATCCGTCTGATGTAGTCTCCAACCCATAGATGCTGCTAGGGCAATGATAGTACAGATAAAAGTGTATCGGGATACAGGACCAAATGTCTCCTCATAATCAATTCCCTCTACATGTGAGAATCCTTTGGCAACAAATCTCGCTTTGTACTTCTCGACACTTCCATCAGCTGCATGCTTGATCTTATAGATCCACTTGGAAGTCACTACGGACTTCCCTTCTAGTCTCAGAATAATATCCCACACATCATTCTTCATGATGGACTGATACTCTTCTGTCATGGCATCTTGCCATACCTGCTGACCTACTGCTTCTCCATGACAAGAAGGCTCAGTATCAATGATGTGGTTCATGGCTGAAACATAGCTTGAGAACCTCTGTGGTCTCTTGCTCTCTTGGAATGTGCTCGAGGAGCTGCATGTCCCTCTGCCTCTTGCAGAGTCTATCGAGCCTAAGCAAGCCTTTTATGGCCTACTGCAATGTCTTTGGGAGCATCTACTGGAGCAACTGGATCAATGGCTGTCTCCTTCTGAACTGTTGAAGGGGGAGAAGCTACTGTCTCTTCCTTCTTCTCGAATAGTTTGACTCCCTCTGAAGTCTGAAGGATAAACATCTTCCTTTTCTTGTGTTGCTAACCTGGAGACATACCATGTCTTCTCAGGTCCTCTACTGCCTCTACAGTACATTATTAGCCTCCCGTGCTAGGATAATAACCAAGATGGCCTCTCGTAGGGATAATAACCAAAATGGCCTCCTGTACTAGGACTCTCGTACCAGGGATAATGGTCCAAGTCATGAGGGCTCCCATACCAGGGATAATACCCTTCATTATCAAAATGCAAGCAACTACGTGATATGATGAAATCAAATAAGGAATGTAGTACAAAACTTACCTTAGTCTACAGTCATGCTCAATCTTGCTTTTGGTCCTCCTGAGAAAGATCAGAAGAATAAGGTCTCATCTTTTATGTCTTCATCTCTCTGACGTGATTCTGCATCAACATCAACAGTGGAGGCAAGTTGTCTTCCTTTCTTCCTGGTAGGACAATCTTTCGCAAAGTGTCCATACTTGTCACATCTGAAACACTGGATCTTTGATTTGTCTTTTCTATGATCATGACTTGAAGCTGATGAAATCTTCTTACCTTTGAATGCTTGACTAAAGCTTCTTCTATTCTTTCCTCTTTTCTTTGTATGAAAAGCAAGAGCATGATTGTCATCATGAGGGGAGTCTTGCACTCCTCTAGCTATAAGTCTGATTTCCTCCTGGGTATAATCTGTCCATAGACAATCAAAAGCAGGTAGTTCTACTCTACCACTGATACTTTGAAGGAATGGTTCCCAATGCTTTGAAAGAGCATTGAGAGTGGTAAAGACAAGTTCTTTGTCTGATATAGTTTCTCCAATGACACCTAGCTGATCTCGGATCTCTTAAATCTTCATGAAGAAGGTAGCAACGGTGTCAACTTTTGTCATCTTGATATTTTGAAGCTGACTCTTCAATGTAAGAGGTCTGAGGGTGTTGTTTCTCTCAAACATATTCTTCAATGCTTCATACATCTCATAAGTTGTCTTCATGTTGGAAATACGAGGTAGGAGATGATCTCTCACTGAGTAGATGATTATCTTCCTTGCCTTGACGTCATCTTCCTTCCTTTCTTCTTTCTCTTCATCAATAGTTGTTTCTGGTAGAGCCTTTTGTATCACACTCAATAGGTCATCCTCTTCCAGGGTGATCTGTAGTCTTGACTTCGAAGAATTGAAGTTGCTTGATCCATCACGCCTGTCTTCAACCAAGGTTCTGTTCCTCATGGTTTGCAGATTCTTCCACAAACCCTTAGCAACTAGGTTGTTAGAATATAGAAGATTGTGCTCGTTTTACCATTGATGATACCCTCGTCACCCAACCACAGGCCGAAGCCACCCTCCGAGCACCTTGACCTTGACAGAGAAGAGAATCTTGGTAGAAATCTAATAGCCAAGAGAGGCTAATGCACCAAGCAAGAATAGAAACCAAGCTGATCAGATAATCCCACCCAGAGGCTAGTGTACACTTTCCCAGAAACTTGCGCACAAGTTGCAACTGCACCTGCGCAGATCCAGTTCACTCTGCAACTGCTGAGATGTGAATAATGAGAACTGGCGCCCTGTATTTATAGTAGTCTGGGCAGTTTAACTGGGGCCGACTTCTCCTTCTGGGTATTAATAAATTCATATTAAATATATTTCTGTAGCCGACAACCTGTCTAGGGTTTCCTTCATTTCTTTGCTTCCTTCTGGAGGATTCTAGTCTCATCATAGGTCACAATAGAGGTTCATACCTCCCGAAGCTACCATAATATTAACATAGGTTAGGAAACCTAACGACTAGGATAGCAACTTTAGGTTTCATTGGACTTATGACTGCCAACAATAAGCCTTTAAAGGGTCACAGGAACATTGGTGAGCTGTAGAAACCCTAGAACCGAAATTTCTGCAGAAAATTGCGGAACCTTAGAAACCCTAGGGCCAAAAATCAAAATTTCTCGGATTTGCACTATGAGAGTCTCTGGAGGTGCGCTGAAGGAGGCTGTACACTCCTATGCCAATTTTAGCCCCAACGTTTTAGTGTAGGGTGTTGAAACAACCAAAAATAGAGGGCCGTATGTTTTCTTCAGAAACCCTAGAGGGTCGTACGAATTGCAGAAAAGAGGACGGATGGCTTTTAATTCTTGTGCAATGGCTCTTTCAAGTCCTATGCTTTGATACCATGTTGAATTTTCACTATGCTAGGCTCAAGCATGAGGTTTATTTCATTTAGCATGTACTTGAACCATAAACAAATGCAGCAACACCATACACAAGTGCTGCAATAACCAATATCACAAGAAGAATTACCATGCACAAGAACACAAGAAATATCCTGGGAAAACCCTTCTCAACAAGGGAGAAAAGCCCAACAATCTTTTGCTATATTCTCAACCATAAACCCTAATTCACACAAGAGGGTGCTTCTACAACCTTGAAACTAGCGCCCAAGAGAGGTGTGCACTTCAGTCTTACAAGTGTTGCTGAAATTTCCAAATGACAAGTGACAAGTGTGAGCGTGTGTCCTAAATGGGGAAATCACCTCTATTTATACAAGACCATACACAACAATAGGTGTGTATATTGGCACAATACCCGACCTCAATAACTCAAAAATATAATTATTTATTACAATAAACATTAATTATCTTTCACATATGGTGGGGCCGACTTGTACCCTTTACATCACAATTAGGGTTACAAGTAAATCTTACACTTAGACAATATAGCAAGGGATCCACACGCCCACTAGTGCTCAGCCACTAGGGACACGTCCACCTGTGCTCAGCCACAGGGATGTCGTACTCAACATATCTCTATCTCAACTGATACTACAGGAGAATCATCTGGAGTACCATCTCAAGCTTGACTCAACTGAGTCCACAGGAGTACAAAGGCAAGAGACCACACATCGACTCAACTCTCATATAGGAGAACGATACACCCATCACATGGTCCCTCACAGGTTGACTCAACTCAGTCCAGAGGAGAACGCATCCTGGAGAATGTCACACGACGCTGCAATCATCAACAAAAATACCATGCAAGATCACCATAAAAGCTTCCAAGATTGATCCAACTTGCAAAAAAATCAACCTTGTACAAGAGTGCGCCTCTCAATTTCAGCCAATAGCCCTTCTAGGGCGCAAATTTCAGACCCCTCCTCTTGTGTGAGAAGTTGTGATGATAAAAATGAATATACTTTATGTTTATTTATACAAAACTGGTGACCTTTAATTAATTTCAGGTCAAATAAAGGCCGACCAAGCCAATTTACAAATAAATTCAAATTTGGCATAAATAAAATTAATTAGCATGTAAAATCATCCCTAAGGGTGACGTCATGCCCTTCTAGGGTGATGTTGGACCCCCAAGGTGGAAGGTTGGGCTCTAGATGCAAAACGTTTGGCCTCTAGAGGCCTTGAATGATGCCCACATGTGCCAACCAGCTCACAACTACCCTCAAAATGCAAACCCTAGGTCTGGATGATGTCTAGGGTCATGACGGTGACGTCATGGACTCTCAAAGGTCAACGTCCAGGTGGAAGAGCAAGATCCCCCTGGGTCTAGGTCTGCTAGGGTGTCTCCAAGGGCAACGTCCTTCTTTCTTCCTGGTGGAAGTCCCTGATGTCTTCTTGCCCCTGGCTGGGCTTACAACATCCATCTGTGGGCTTTCAGCCCCATGGAGGTCTGAGCTAATCATTCCCCCATGTCTACCTATCCATCGAGCAAAGTCCTGTAGCAACAACAAGTATGCCCTCCAGGGGTTCATAAGTCACAGGGATCATAACATGTAAATCACATCCAATAATTAAATTACCCAAACATGTGCATCAAACCCCCCTTTACCTAGACGAATGCTCAAAGACATTATGAAATTTAGCAAGTCAGGTTTGGAGAAGGTCTCAGGGTGTCCTATTGGGCTAATCCTTCTTAAGTTTGGGGTGTTTCCCATGTGAGAACCAATCTAGGTCATGTAAGTGTGTGAAGTGGAGTGGGGTAAGTGTTTGGGTAGGGGGTGCAGTGATAACAAGGAAATGTAGATCTTACCTGTGGGTGCCTTTGTAGAGGGCGAGTTGCACCTTGTCATAGATGCCATTCTTTCCTAGCCCATTCAATGCCTTTTATTCTTAGCTTCATTGCTTTTGATATTTTTTCTTTTATGCTTCAAGGGAAGAGATGAGGGACACTGCTCTGGCTTGGTGGCCAGAGGTGACAATGTTATCCACAAGCATTTCAGGGAGATGAGAAGGTTGGCTTGTGATGAGACCCCCTTTCTCTTGGCTATCCCACCAAGAGCCACTACCTTGGTTTGGTGACCAGATAGATGGTAGTGTCATACCGCTACATGCCCATGGTCATAATAGGTCGGCTCATGATGAGACCTCCCATCCATCAACTAGTACCTTGAGTGTTTATGTATCTTATGGGTCGCCTTTCCTTACTGAGAAGCTTTTCAATGCTTTCTCGGGGATCCCTGGGCGAAGTATCTCAAAGGCTTCAACATTGGCTTTTAACTCTTTCCAGCTACTTTTACCCTCTGTGCCTTTAGCCCCTTCTTCCCACAAGGTAAGGTACAACCCTTCCTAGCGTAGCCAATCCCAATGCCCAAACAAGGATAGGGGAGATGGAAGGAATAAGGATGGAAAGTGGTAAGAATGGAGGGAACCGACAATGAATTTTCACAGACCCACCCAGTAGCAACCCATCCTAAAGGGAAACAAACTTACTAGGGCACYGTGTTACCCTTCCAGGTATAAAYGAGGCAAAGAGCATAATTTCCAAGAAAACGTCATGAAATGAAGAAGGATTCAATACAACATATTCAAGTACTTCAAAAATCAGAGTGATACATACCATGATACCCGAACTCATTACCTCATGGAGCAAGACCCACCGCTAGTGGGATGGATACTGCTGCTGGTGATGAATGGACTGCATTGAAGAAAMGAGAGGCCCTCYGGGGCCATGCTCAAGTCGTCTGGCTCTCGGTACTCTAGGTCTAGAACCTGTGGGCCTCGAGATGTGATCTCCTTAGTTATCCCTAGGCTAGGGGATAACAAGTCTCACATCTCAAAGGCAAACTCCTTACCAGTCAAATGAGGTATGACATGGTCTCCTACCGCATCATAGATAGTCCTCTTTGCCTTGGTGTTCCTCTTCCTAAACTCTGCTACCACCAAGGGAGTAGTGACAGGAGGAAGAATCACTAGAGCCTGAACTATATCCCATAGTTCAAGATCCTCCAAGACAAATACAATCCTAGTCTTCCAAGGGAACCAGTTGCTAGCTCCTGCTAGCCTATCCTCTGTCCTCATCTGTGTCATCGACATGACTGCGCACTGAAGCCCAAACTGATGCTAATCTCTGCAAAAGAAAACAGCCTCACTCCTGTACACACAAGTGTGAAAAGAGTCTGTCCAAAACATTCCAAGAATTCTGCCCACTGTACAGCCTCACTCCTGTACACACAAGTGTGAAAAGAGTCTGTCCAAAACTGTCCAAAACAGTCCAAGAATTCTGCCCACTGTATGCTCCACAAAATCAGCCAAAACTTAGCCCTTAGGCTCTGATACCATATAAAACTCTGAGGAACTAAGAGGCTGCCCAACAGGTCTGTCTTTGACCTGCTGTTGGGCTCTATGTTTAAGGTTCCAGAACTGTCCTTGCTGCTGTTTTAGGACAGAAAACAGGTCTGATATTTCTCTTCCTCAAATCTGCCTTCAAGCTTATGATTGGGTGCTCTTTTTAAGGTGCCCTTGCAAGTGTTTTCGTAACTGATGTTAGCACATGCAAATACCTTAAAAACATACAATACTCCTCTAGATCTTTTAACTACTTTACAGCTGATAAATTACTAAGCACACATGAAAAATGAACTCATAGTGTTTTTGGTCAACATGACCCTAGACAAATCCCCTTGGGGAAAACCAGTTTGGAGATAGATGTAAAATCAAGATCCTCCTCTTCTCTCAACTCTCTCAAGTGAAGAATGAATCTCATCCTTACCCTTTTGCCTCCTTTAGCCTCTCTTTGGCCAAACCTAAAAGATCAATGGCCTAGATTAGATCTAGCCAGGTCTAATCAATGGGTGAGATCTCATCTCCTAAATCTCACTTGCAAACCCACTTTGCTCAAGTTTCCATAGTTTGCTTTATGTCTATTAATTCACCCAGTTTGTGGATTAATCGTCACTTTATGACTTAAGTGATAAATTTCACTTTGACTTAAGTGACTAAGTCAAAGTGAAATTAGAACATAAAGTAAAGGTATAAGGGTAATAGTCTCCCCCTTTGTGTTTAGAGACTTACAAACACAAGGGGACCACTTTCCAAGGTACCCAAATCTCAACATCCTTGACATTGTTTCGTATTATCCCTTATCTTGTTTTTTTCTTTCTTTTTTCTTAGTCCCTTTTCTTTAGATATACATTGTTAAGCACGGGACTTGGGACATTGGACTCATAGCGAGGTGCCATAGCTCAAGCTTTATTATTTTGCTTCTTTATCCTTGAGCTTATAGCTCTTAAGACGAGGCTTTCATCACGGGACTAGTAAATATAGACCTTGATGTATAACATATGACAAGACAACCATGAGTGGGAAAACGAAATGATTGGGAAGATGGAAAGTGTTAAGTATGATTTGGGATATGGACATGCTACACCTACCTAGGTGTCTAGTAGTATAACTCGACTCAAGAGATGACGACAATTATCTAAAGGAAAATTATATTCTCCATGGTACGACGAGGCAAATAATAAAATTATAAGTGTTATAATGTGTTATTAAATCGCACCTAATGTTTATCACTGTCACAACCATATAAGAAACCATATCACCATGTCTAAGCAGGAAACCCACACATGAAACCATAGTAAAGCGACTGAATTGAAGAAAAGAAGTAAAGTGCCATGACCATGTGTATGAAAGCATAGTGTACCATCTGCATGTGCATATGTGAGATAGCTGATATACCCTCAATGAGTCAACTGAGGTCGACTGGGCAAGTCTATTGTAAGATGAAACCATCATGTAGCAAAAGGCTGAAGGATGTCATGAATCTAAGCTCAAGATGACTAAGCAGGAGTGCTCACATCAAATGTGAACTGGAACACCACACCGCTGAAAGGGTGGCTCTGGTACTAGTTGCCTATATGTGATCACAATCTCCACGTACCATATGAGGGGGCAACACTGCCCACAGAAACTGGAAAATTAATTCTTCAAGCTTTGAAAGCTACAACAGTTAGTCTCTAAAAGAGCTGTAATCCAATGATACTCCTAATACCTATGAAACAGAGAGACAGACAAGAAGGCTGAGAATGTGTACACTGCAGACTGCCTGCTGATATGGAACCTTGCTGGCATTCCCACCAATGGCTGACCCCCTTCACAGTGATTATACATCAACTAATAATAGATCACTGCAGCAGGGACTTTACATGTGAGATAGAAGCGCAAAGTAATCAAGATGGAATATCGAATCAGATTACCAAAAATCTATGGGAGTGAGAAGCCGGCATGTTGCCAGAGAAAGAGCAGACTTCCTGTTGAAGGGTGATTAGGGAATGCATCATTGGAAGTCCAGCCATGAAGATTGAGCCCCATCTGAATGAACTATCACAGCTATGTAATCATCAGCAGGCAGAAAAGAGGCCTCTCTTACTGCAGAGTCAGCCTCCGAGTTGTCTTCCTGAATATATGGGAAATGTGAAAGAAGCTGAATTTGCTCTTAATATCGAGTCCCTGGTGCAGGGGGGTTCAGAGAGATTTGATTAAGAGCATACTTTCCAGTTATGGTGTCTATTGCTACGTTGGAATCCCCATAAAGATTGAGAGAGGAAAGGTAGAGATGATTTGCAATATTTAGCACCACTAATGTCCCAATTGTGGTGCTAAATATTGCACATTATCTCCACCTTTCCTCTCAATCTTTATGGGGATTCCAAGGTGGTGGTGGATGCCATAGCTGGAAAGATTGCTCTTCATCAAGTCTCTTTGAGATCCCCTTCGCTGGGCACTTGGTATTCTCTTAGGCTAGTTACATCCAAAACTAGAATTTATTTTGATTGGTTGCTAGGGGTCATCCAAGAGAAAGATAACATATATATCCTAATTAAAGTTCATTTTTAAAGGAGAAAATTCCATCATTAGTACTGTAACGGGCTACCTAACTTTTAAAGTTGTTTCTTTTTTTATAATTGAAAGAGAAAGTTTTAAACAACTGTTTACTTTTGGGATTAGTGAACTTATAAATAAATATCCACCTTAAGTAATTACTACAGTCATTGTTTTCTCTGTGGTGTTTAACCATGGGGGATTAGTTTGTTCTATTCCATTTCCAAAAATTTCATGAACGATTTAGTATTTACTATTTACCACAAGATTCAAAACTTAGGATATTATTTCTGATTGTTTTATAAGTTTAATATCTATTGATTCCTCGGCAGGGTGTTTTAATTTATTTTGATGGAAAGATCAAATGCTGGGGAGAAAATTGGTGGAAACAGCGATAGAATATCTTCCAGGGACTTTGAATATGTTTTCTATTGCAGCTCACTTTTAATATCTGTAATTTTGCAGGAGAAAAACTTATTGAGGCTGAGAACGCAGGAGCTGATTTGGTCGGAGGAGAAGATTTGATTGCACAAATTAAAGGAGGCTTTATGGAGTTTGATAAATTAATTGCTTCTCCAGATATGATGCCAAAGGTGGGATTTGTCTTTGGAACTTAGGGTTGTTAAGTCTTGCTGGACCATCCAAGCATTAAATACATTCTTTAATTGAGACTTTTTTTAAAAGAAAATGGCTGACGTTTCATGTTATAATCTTTCTTTATTGTACCTGCTGTGATCTCATTATTCGTTTGCTTAGAATGAGTTAAAGACCAAATGATATCGAGCATATCTGTTTCATAATGAAACCTTTGTTATTTCTGGAGATTCAGTATCACCAAAAGTCATAGAGTTTGCAACTTTCGATTACATAGACTGAACTAATATGTTCTGTGAAAGTGAAATCAACTGTATTTATTTATTCTTAAATGTAAGCTTGAAGTTGACAGATCCAGGCAATTATATCCACGGTAGACAGAACATGACATTCATTATGCTGATGTTCATAAATTTTCTTCTAGAACATACATGTTCTGGATCTGCATTGGTTATCAATTTCAAACTAATTAGAGGCCAATTGTTCAATGTGCTATTGAATATGCAGAGGATGAATCAAGGTTTAACCAGTCATATGACCAAGATGTTTTGACGAATAAAATTTAATTCATGTTTTCTTGTAATATGTTCTTTTTCATTATTGAGATATTTTTGAATTTTTCTGTTCAAATCAGAACAAAACATGGAAAGCAATTCAGAGAAGGTGACTTTATATTTTTAGGGAATGAGCGAATTATTTTTTCTCATTTTAAGTTCTCAATCATGTACTGTCCTACTCTATTAGTTATGAGTCCTAGGGGAAGTTATGGATGATGGTAATTGGCAGGTGAATATTATGGATGATGGTAATTGGCAATTGGCAGGTGAATATTATTCTAGCATTTAGTTCTCGTGGTCTTCTGAGCTAATATGGCTTTTGCTCACACGTCTCTTAGTTTGCTGATCGGTGGTAATTTTATGTAGCTGCAATCTGCATATGTGTATTCATTGGAAGGTCTTTGCAGATTATGATCATTGTGTGGCATATCGTAGTTAAAAAAATTACCTCATCGTGTTTTTGTTGTATGTTATTCCTTCCTATGTTTTAGTCAGAAAGAATACTTTCATGAAAGAAAGAAAGAAAGAGGAAATTTAATTAATGTCTGCAAATGACCAAAATAGGTCAATGGCACTCGAAAGTACAGCAATCTACAATTGGAATGCGGGATTTCCTATGGCAGGAATGCATAAACCAAGGTTCATGTCATGGTTTTGAATCTTGAAGACTTAGTGCAGAAGTCATGAATGCATCTAGATGTGACTTTTTGATGATATGAGCAGATAATATTTATAAAGGCAGCTAATTTGTAGGTAACTTAGTGATTCCATGCAATATATGGTTGGACTATTTCTTTGCCATATTGTAACTAGACTACAGTTTCTAAGGTTTGATCATGGTAGCTTGTTTTCAAAAAACAGGACTGTTAATGTACACAGTGCACACAACATTAATAGTACATTAATCCACTGATGACTTCTTTGGCTCTTTTGAAATGTATTTTTGTTAAAAGCCTATAGAAACAAAGAACATAAGAAGCATGAGAAGTATCATACTAAAACAAGATCATTTTTGTCTTTCTTATTGAAGAAGATTACAATATTTGAGAACTGACATCCATTTCTTAGACATGACTGCGATGGAAATTTTGTGTGAGGGTATCATATGAAAATTAGATGATAGCTGCATATATCTGCATCACTGATAATTTCTCAATGTGGAATAATCTTCCTTGTTAAATCTATTAAGACTCGTCGTTTTGCACATGGGTAGGACCCTACTTTTGAATAAAGAAAATTTTTATGGAGTAAAAGTCTGAATTCTCTTGCTATGCATTGACAATTTCTTCCTGTAAGAATAAACAGTCCTTATAGTGCCATGAATAGGGTCTTATGTAATATAAATGATGATAAGGGAATGGGTTATCAATTCACATAAACATATCAAAGCTTATAGAGATAATGATGGATTGAGATTTTATAAATAATTAGCTGCAATGCAACTTCACCTGTTATTGTATCATAGACTAATTAGATTTAATATCTTACTTAAAGAAAGCATGATGCAGTTTTAATTTTCTTTTTCTATCTGCTGGAAATGCTCCCACATTTGATATGCATTGGCTACATTCAATTAATATATCCTAAGCTTCAGATTTCTAACTAAGCCATAGTAGGATTTTAACTTCAGTGAATAAATTACCAACAAACAAACCTTAGATGAGGTGAATGACCTCCCTGTAGTAGGACAAGATCAATGAACAATCTCTCTCTCTCTCTCTCTCTCTCTCCCTATTGCTCAGCACCAAGATCTCCAGTCTTTAGCATTCTTATTGTATCATTGTACTTACTCTATCTTATCCTTTTGCTAGACTATTAGTTTATAGCTTTTTGCTAGGCAATTAGTTCTTTATCATTTTGCTTTCAGCATTGATCTAGGAGTTTGCTGACATCCTCTCTCTCTATTTCTCAGCACCAAGATCTCCTTTCTCTAGCATTCTCATTTTACTTACACTATGATATCTTTTTGCTAGAACATTAGCTCATAGCTTTTTGCTTTTTTATGATTTTTCTTTCAGCATTGATCTAGGTGTTGCTTTTGGATCCCAAATTGTATTTATACTAATTGTACCTTTTGGTTCCATTGACCTACTTTTGTGGTCATTTATGATTTTATAGACATTAATAAAATTGTCTTTCTTATTATCTATCTCCTATTATTCTCTTTTTTCTTCTTCCTTTCTACTACTTGTCTCTTTGAACTAAATAATTGCTTAACTAACTGTGCTTACAGGTTGCCAGTTTAGGGAAGTTACTGGGTCCTCGTGGACTTATGCCAAATCCCAAAGCAGGCACTGTCACCACAGATATTCCGCAGGTATGCAAAGCTGTTATTTTGTGGATGCTTATAAAGATACTATTAGTGTTATGTGTACTTTGATATATCAGAAATTGATAATCTATTTGTTTGTGTGGATTTTATAAATTTTTTGATACAAAAATTCTATGTTATTTGGAGTTGTTTCCTTCAGCCAATCTAGTATGGTGGATCATAAGACTAATCCCAAAATGGATTTCTTCAAGTTGTTCCAAATGTCTGAAGGCTATTGAGGAAAACATATAATTTTGAAGAGTCCAATGAAAAGGTCACAGGCCTGACCTTTTAGTAAATGAGTAGACATAGCCCTTGTGATCACTTGCATCTTCTTGCCTTGTTCCAATATGAAGCTATACTGTTTGTTGCCAATTTTATAATTTATCACAAAATCGTTGACTCGTTATCTTCAAAACAGTATTATTTTTGGTTCCTTTAAATAGCCAAGCCAAGATAATCCCCAACTTAGGAAGCATATAGCTTCCTTACAACGATACATACCCTCATAAACAAAACCCATAGAAGGGGTGTCTCTATCAACCATGTGAAGCATATCAACAATTGGTTCACATACTTCTCACAGCGCTTCACAAAAAGCATTGCTTAAAATCATAAATGATTTGTTCCACATTTTTCCCTTTAGATTCGTTTGAAAGGCGAGAACTTTCCCACTCATTTTTGAATATAACATCTTTTATATTTATCTTTTCCTCAACGCTTTTCAGAGTAATATAATATATAGCAGCGCTGACCTCATCGAGCTGCTACAACTCATCCTAACTCACAGATGTCATTAAACTCTGGAGTCAACACTGCCAAGAATAGAGGTTCAGTGCACTGATCTTAAGTGACATTTGGCTGTTTATACAAACTGCAATTTACATTCTTCTACTAGAGGGAATGAAACCAACAACTCTGATACTGTAGCTGCTACTCATCTTTTCCAACTACAACCCATCACCTGCCAGGTGTACCTTTCTTCATCTCAATAGATAATGATCTAGCATTTTTTTAATAACATCCAAGGCAGATCAAATTAGATGTTTACTATACTTCATATGCACAAGTGGAATTATGGCATTCAAGCCATACTTCTAGGCCTTTCAAGAAGCTTATGTATGCTATTATTGCCATCATAAATCGTATCACCCTTCTTGTTTGACCACTTGAGCAGCACTTCGTTAGGATCCTTTCTCAACATATTTAGCAAGAATCCTTTGGCCAAGCATACTGCACCAGAACTTCAATACTGATTTGCACGTCATACTATATGCTAAATTGGATGAGGTTGAATCCATGCTTACTTGGAAAAATTTGTTATCGCACAATTTGAACTTTGATAGTAGGAAAGGTTAAAGAAGAGCAAATTGGCGTAAATGGAGACTAATCCTATCACTTTCACCTCAATAGGATGTCTCTTTCTATTTAGGGTGGTAGGCCCAGGGGAGATGTCCCCGGTGACCTGGGATTT
>ML834245.1:0-16164 GCA_009831015.1 Picea engelmannii
ACTTATCCAACACACCATGCTTAAACAATCACTGCCAATACTCAACATAGTAAACATCTCCACGTTGGGTGGTTTTGCATTTGGGGCCTTTAATTTAATAATATACATCAAATGCATTTCTCCAAAAAAAATCAAGGTGCACTGACCAATCACTTCTCTTGTTGCAATGATTAGAGCTGCCAAATTTGTCTCTCCCTGAATTTTGTAAGAGTTTTCCCATCTTTCACAAACTTGAACCGATTGAGTTGTCGTTGAGTCTCGTTTACAAGTATGGGCTTCCACACTGTGTTTCAGATGTCTAACAACAAAACGTCCTGCTCTATATCATCCATGTGAGTTCTAACTGCACCATGTCATGCTGTTACGTTCATATTTTTGCAAAACTTGAATTTTACAGGTTTGGTGGCAGTGATCTTTGTTGATAATATGGTAGCTGCAGGAGGTATTTACCTCCACATGTAGACCTGACGAGAATCGAATATTCCAGGAAGCAAGAAGAAACCCTAATGAGTTGGCTAATAACCCTAGAAGACATGTCGGCTCAAGAGGATAACTTGTATTAGGTTATTAGCCTCCAAGAGAAGAAGTCGGCCAGAAGAAATAATATATACTGAACAGACAAATACCCTGAATGAGAAGTCGGCCTAGGTAGTTAGCTAGAATTACTATAAATACAGGAGGTCAGTCTTCATTCTGGCAAGGCAGTCTCAGAATTGCAGAGCAGCACTTGTGCGCACTGCAGTGCCCAGTTTTGTGCACAGGTTTGAGGAGAGCTACCATTGCAGCTGCTGCAGTTAGCAGATCACGTTTGGCTTGGACTATCTCTTGGTTAGGGTTTGGACTATCTGATTAGCTCTTGTCTGATGCGCTATCCTTGGGGAAAGGTACACTACCCTTTGTTTGTCTACCTAGCCTAGGGTTTGCTTCCGGAGTGATTCTCTGTCAAGGTTAAGGTGCTCAGACAAGGCTTCGGCCTATGGTTGGGTGACAATAGTGATATTGTCGATGGTAAAACGAGCACATCCATTCATATTCTAACAAGTATATGCTTAAACAATCACTGCCAATACTCAACATAGTAAACATCTCCACATTGGGTGGTTTTGTATTTGGGGCCTTTAATTTAATAATATACATCAAATGCATTTCTCTAAAAAAAATCAAGGTGCACTGACCAATCACTTCTCTTGTTGCAATGATTAGAGCTACCAAATTTGTCTCTCCCTGAATTTTGTAAGAGTTTTCCCATCTTTCACAAACTTGAACCGATTGAGTTGTCGTTGAGTCTTGTTTACAAGTATGGGCTTCCACACTGTGTTTCAGATGTCTAACAACAAAACGCGCTCTATATCATCCATGTGAGTTCTAACTGCACCATGTCATGTTGTTTGTCATGTGTGTGTTTTAACGACACCACATCATGCTCTATCTTATCTATGTACGTTCATATGTTTGCAAAACTTGAATTTGACAGGTTTGGTGGCAGTGATCTTTGCAGCCTTTTCCACTAAATTCAAGGTATATAGCATCTAGTTTGGTATCTTTTCAAGGCCAAATTGTTTGACCCATGGTTCTATGATCAAATTCCTCTAGTTTTCAAGGTATGGTTATGTGCATAAAATATATGTATACATATATATATATATATATATATATATATAGAGAGAGAGAGAGAGAGAGAGAGTTTTGAGGATTAGTTCAAGTGGTCGTGATCCAAATGTGAGATCTCTCCTCCGAAGTTGGGGAGGTCAGGGGTTCGACTCTCTTGATCTCCTCGGAGTTAGACTTTGTAATGAAGGTCAACGATATAACTCGTTTACCATCCATGAATCATGGGAAAGTACTCAAAGGTTTTCTTAAAAGTTTTTCTTCAAAAAAAGTAGACAAATAATAATATGTGTGTGTAGATAAATAGTATATGTATATATGTACTATCCAATATTCCACCAAGCTTTCGGGACGGAGGAGCACGGGAGCAGGGACACGTACAAGGGGGACGTTTGGAAGCACCCCCAAATTTTAGGGAAATGGAAGACGGGAGAACACCAAGGTCCCGACTCCCTAGCATAGGGGTCTCTGTCTCTAAAAATATAAAAATAAAAATAATAATGATAAAATCTCAACAATAACAATCATCCCATGCAAATTCATTATTGTGCAATGTAAATACTAGATAGTAAACAGTAAAATAATACTAAATTCAAATTTGTAAAAGATATAAACATGATTCAAATTCAAATTCATTAATGAAAAACATTGATTCATACATCATAAATGAAACAGAAATAGTAAAATATCGATATATTGATTTAAATCCATCATTCATCATTCTAGAATTTAATTAGTACTAAGCAAAATAGTAGATAATAAAGTCTGAAATAGTAAATTGAAATTACTCAAACTCAAAAAGTAAAGAGTGATGAGTCAAAGGCTTGGTCTGAGGTCATCAGTATCTAAGTCAAGACTCAAAAGTTAAAACTGAAAATTAACAATGGAAAATGACAAAGTCAAAGATGATGAGTTAGTTCAAACTTCAGACCAGCTCGGTGCAGTTGGTGACAAAGTCAAAGATTGTGAGCTAGTTCAGATTGCTATGAATGGCTTCAATTCATCTTGGCACAACTTTGTCCAGGTTATCTGTGGTTGAGAGAACTTACTTGATTTCGAGCAATTGTGGGATGCTTTCATTGGAGAGGAGATGATACTAGAGCAAGTCTCAACCAATTACAAGGACGAGGATGTTGTACCAGACGTCAGCAAGAAGGTGAGGAAAGAAGGTAGGAAAGGAGGACCCGAGAGGGGTCAAAAAGACAAGGAGGAAGAATCAGATTCTTCATGTCGTGGGAAGAAAGACTTGAGTCATATCAAGTGCTTCAGGTGCAACAAGCATGGTCACCATGTCGCTCAGTATCTCGAGAAGAATAAGTGAATGGGTAAGTAATACCAACAACGGCAGCAAGAGTTTGCATGGAGTGCAAATGCTTCCGATGTGGACAACTTGACTGCTGAGCTAGACACCCACTTTGCCATGGTTTCCAGTCTTTGCACATACACAGTTGCAGGGATTGGATGGTATGTGGACAGTAGAACTTTGAACAGAAAGATATTCCGCAGGTTTAAAAGCAAGGGGGAGGAATGCTTGTGGAATTGGGTGATGATGCCAAGTATCTTAGTGAAGGGATTGGATTCCATATCTTTCCAGATGCCTTTAGGTGATGTTCTTGAGTTAGATTCTGTCTTGTATGTTCCTGATTTAACTAAGAGTCTGCTTTCAGTTTCTTGCATGACAGATTTACAGTGTTTGGCTAAGTTTGATGGTAGCGAGTCACCATCAAAGACAACAGCCATGGATCTGGTCAAGTTTTGGCCAGAGGAATGCGAGAAGGTGGCCTTTACAGGTTACTCACAAATTCAGTAGAGCAAATATGGCAAGATGTCATGATGGAGGAGGGTTTCTATAGCCTTGAGGAGATAGTTACAGAATCAAATATGGAATTAGTGACTGATTCCTTGATTGTAGCTGATGGGAGTATGTAAGAGTACCAGGATAAGGTCGTTACAGAACAATTCTCTCAGCATGAGGGAGTTGACCTTGATGAGACTCTTACTCCAGTTGTCAAAGGATTATTCCGAGAAGAGGGAGTTGCCCTGGATGGGTTAATGCATGCACCACAAGTTTTGAAATTCAATATCAATGAAATTGTACTCATGTTGGATTGTTCTTAGTTTAGTGTAGATTTCAGTTCATTATTTGATGGATCTGATCCACTTATCTTGGTCCTATATATAAATGAGTTCTTTATGGCAGGAAGTCCCAAACAGATCATGATGTGGTGTGAGAAGATTTTGACCAATGAAGATGACATGAAGGACAAAGGAGGTTGGCAGGTCGCTGATGCAATGTTCCTCGTACAAAAGGTCTTCACCTTGAAAATTCTTAAGAGAGTTCAAAGTATAAAAAGAAGCAGTGATCCAAATTCATGTTTCTTCAAGTTCGTTGATGGTTAACTGTTTGACCAAGCCCCTAGCAGAGGGGAGATTCCAAATGTGGAGGGAGTATCTTGTGTTTGGAAGAGAACACTCTCCTTAGTAGGAGGGAGTGTTGGAGTTTTAGTGCCTCGAAAAGTGTCCAGCAAAGCACCATTAATAGCAGCAACGAGCAGACAAGACCTAGACGCATACAGAGAAGGCATGTGTGACAAGTGTGCAGGTCCGTACAGTAGCAAGGTGACCCTTCTCCAAAGGAGATCCGTACAAGATCTGTACAACATTGAATGAGGGAGCAAGGGCATTTCGGGAGTGGAGATAGATAGAGGGCACTTGCATGCCAAAAGTATGCATATGCCATCTCAATTCAATTCCAGTTTAGATGCTTTTTATATTTAACAGTTCAGTTTTATTTATGAGTTTTGCTTTAGTTAGTAGTTGCATGCACAGTGAGTTAGGGTGCTTTGCATGTGGAACGGTTCTGAGAATAGATGGGGTGCACTTGCACTCTCTTCTAACGGGCACACCTCCTAGGAATAGATCTTTCATGCAGGTTGAGGGTGCTAATCCCTAGGCCAGGAATAGATCCAGGGTTTAGGTTTATTTCGGTATTGCCCGAGTTTTGGATCTGGGGGGAGGGGGGCTATCTTTGTAAACCCTAAAGTCTCTTCTTCAGTTATGAGTTTTATTTATTCAGTTTTTCAGAGTAGAAGCAGTGGGTGAATGGTAGAGTTTGAAGCTTTCAGTGTATTTCCTGTTTTGAATAGTAATAAACAGTGAAGTGATTTTAGTTTCTGATTTGTGTACTTCCTGCTACTTTCTTCAATGGGATGTGTTTCAGTATCTAGTAGGTTTCAGATTGTAGTTTTGATAGAGATCTCAGTTTTCTGTTTTCCTAGAAATCGGACTAGGACTGTTACAATGTACTGAAGAATTTTAACACGTGTTGCTCACGTAGGCATCCAAATAGTAATTACTAGCATCAACAAACTTGGCTTGGCCAGAAACTTGGGGAGGCAAAAGAGTCAAGAGTTCAACTCAGCGTGGGAAAAACTTAGCTGGTATAAAAATATAAAAAATATATAAATTATGATTTTTTATAAATGAAAAAAAAGAACCAAGAGAAAATTGGGCAAAATAGCTCAGTTTTGGGGTTTTATAGAGAAACATGGAGGTTTTCCTAAAAGTCAATGAGTCAAACTCGTTATCCAATCAGTGACCTACAAGTACTAAACAAGTTTGTGTTTGACCCATGAGGACTCACGAATCAACTGCATTCTGGGTGAGTTTGACTCCTAGGTGCCTTGAAATGGCTTGTTTTGGCTAGCAGGCAGGGTTTGACTCGTGATTCTGGGTCAAACCTTGCTAATCTAGTAAGACTGATAATTACAGTGTTTAGAAAATAAAAAAAGTAGGCAAAGGTCTACAGAACCAAGAAATCATTCATATTGTGCATATAAAATACAATTGGACAATATGTTTTCAAAACATGCAATCAATGAATGACAAGTGTTCAGGTCAGTTGTGTCCTAAGAAGATGTAATACTAGTATAGATCCATCTTAGCCCCAGATCTATTAAGTACCGAGATTGAACAAATAAAAACCTCAATGTTTTTGTACCCACATACAATATTTAATAAACATAGGTTTGCACCCCATCTCGTTTCATCCCCCTCTTGATACGTAGTAGATCCAAGTTTAAGATGGATGTATACTAGTTTATTTATAGTTGTTATTTAAATATGATAGGTATAATAGCACCAACAAGATATAAAATAAAAACTCATGTACAAATGTCAATGTTTTTTCACCCTGGGATACTATTTAATAACATTGAGATTTGAAACTGGCCTTTTTTAATCCCTCTTGATGTATAATAGATATGAAGTTGATGCATAATAGATATGAAGTTAAGATGAATTTATGCTAGTTTATTCATGGTTGTTGTTTTAACATGATAAGTAAGATATATAATGTGGCTCTTTAAAATCTTATGGTATTTTTTTCATTTTAGTTTACTCGCATTACACCACCTGGGCTTCACTGGTTAGTAAGAAGGAGACGACCATATTCCCACAATAAGGTTCAATCCCCCTAAAGCATGCGATATGGAGCTGTAATGGCTTCACTGATCGGTGATAAGGAGATGATGGCATTCCCACAATAAGGTTCAAACTCCCCTAAAGCGTGTGGTATGAAGCTGTAATGGCCGTATAAAGGGGCTGGGAATGGCGACGGACGTAATTCCTATCCTTAGTATCAACTACAGTTCCACTTCGGCATTGAATGGGTGCAACTTTAAAGGAACAATCCTTAACTTTTTACTGGCATTCCAGGCACAAACACACCGACATCTTCCCTACCCCGGGTTCTCGGTGCAATTAGAAAATTTTAACCACATGTATAGGTGATTTTAGCTATGCTCCCATGTTCTCTAATGTAGCCACCGGCAATTCTACAAATATAAGGCTAAATCTTAAATCGTTTTCATCTAAAAATTATATTCTTTATTTTATTTTCAAACTCTGCCACTGCAGGGCTTGCAAAATAAAGACGATCCGATGATCCAGAGGAAAACTCTTGAAAAAATAAAGAAAGGGCCGCATGTACCTTGGCTCCAAGGCCGGCAGCAGTGCGCGCAGATCGAACCCCACCGCTTCCGGCACCGATTACAAACAGATCGAAGTCATATTGCACCACCTCTTCCACGCTGTCCTGTAACTTCATTTTCCTCGACATTGCTGCTGCTGAAGGATTCCCGCAAAACCCTAATAGTCGATTCCTGCAAAAACCTAACATTGACATTAAGATTCCCATTTTCAATATAATCGGAAGTATAGCCTCGGAATTTCAGTTATAGTGATAAAACTAAAAAGTGCAACTCTTAACCTGCAAGTTCAGAGCCGAGGTCCCCAGAAAGAGGAAAAAAGTTCAAAAGTAGTGTGAGGAGAATGTTTGTAGGGCACGGTTGTGCCTTCCTTTAATAGTAAGAGTTCCTCCTAGGCAACAATGGAGACAGGCGGGCTACGCTGCAGGAGAAAATGGGTGGAAATGCAATTGCCACCACAATGTCCACAAAGAAAAGGTGACTACTCCCAAGCTCGTGATTTTCCCCGTCATTCATGTCTGCGTTGACGTCGCAAGAACCTTGTCATTGGATACGTCAGCAGAGAGGATGACTGGGCCTTCTTTGGGTTTGAATCCTCGTATTCACCCTGTTATTGTACAGTGCAATATAGTATATTGTACTGTGAGAGGCACGGCCACGGCTTGTCGTATATACATATATATCAATGAGTTGGTATTTACTTTCATATTAGTTTTATGTTTATTTAAAAAATTATATAAATTTTAATGTTGAATATAACAAATAAAAAAAATTATTTTTCAATATAATAAAATTAGTATTTTTATGATACATGATTGGTCAATAAATTGATAGTGTTATTACAGCGTTCCCTTCTTTCGAGGTTTGAAATTAATTTTGACATTAATTATTTGGTCTGGTTGATATCTCTCTGCGATTTGGCGTGTCCCACTACTGTCGTTGATAGCTACGGGGTTAGAAACCCAATAGATCTGGTGGCAGGCTTGTTTGGGCAGCTTGTTGGCATTGTTGGGGCAGACTCCCATTTGTTTTTTTGGCAAACGTGATTTGGCATACGGTTAAACTTGTCAAGGCAATCTCTACGAACGCAAAACCTCCACTATACACTAAAAATTGGTATTCAAAAAACCAGTCGCCTATGGAGACATATGATAGAAACGTTGGGCTCCAAAATAAATTTAGGTTTTTTTAAATGACATATTTTAATTATAGGAACGGGCTAAAGCACTCGCACAACCTCCGAGGGGAATGGGAAACCTCAAACGGTAGTTCGGAGGCAGTACATCGCAGCATGCTGCCCTTGATAATTTTGTAGTATTCATCTTTGGGTTTGAATCCTCGGCCTCAAATGGCTCCAATTTAAATCTCTAAACTAGGTGTAATGTATGTGGTAGTAAATTAGAAGTGAAATTGGTAAGGTTGAGACTAGAAGAAGTTTTTAATTTGTGTCTAACCTATTTATAAAATGGTCGATTGAATTTGTTGGCAACCTAGAGGCAACAAGTCGAGGGACTTGACCCCATGACCTTCTACTTGTAGTTTACAACATTCAACCACTCAAACTAACCTGCCAAGTTACCAGCGGTCATCAATTTATAAAATAATGAGGTCACAAGTTCAAATCCAAAGTGGGGTAGGGTATGTATACCTTCATAGACTTTACTAATCAAATCTTTGGGCGGAGGGGGTCCACTGTCCCACAAACAAGGGGGTCTCATACACCAATTTGGTGTTTGGCTTGGCCTTGGTCGTGACCTTAATATGCAAGTGTAAGTATAAGTGTAATCACTGGAATTGCAATTTTTCATTGCTGAAATTGCATTTTTGAATGTATAAATGGATTCATTGCCCTCAAAAAACTCTTATTACACCCAGATTGTGCAAATTCAACAATTGATACCCACTATTCCAACAATTCTTCTATAGACAAAAATGATCTGAAAAATACACTTTAAAAAAATTCAAATTGTAACATGTTTAGACTATATTGTTTTTCATTACTTAAATAATTTCTTTTATTTATTATGTATAAAAAATCAAAAGGAACATCATTGGAGGGTGTCATGAGGCCAATCAAAATTAGGTAAGGGCTACTGAAGGTATCACAACAAAGTTCATGAAACAATTCAAAATTGGGTTCACTTAATTTTTTTTGAGAAATACATCTTATAAAAATTATTTTACTAACGAAGAATATTTTTATATCATCAAAGTTACTAAAATTTTGCCCCTTATCTCATCCACACTCACACTCAAAGGATTTTGAAGTAAGGTCTTTGTATTAATACAAGGTTGATCACCTTTTCCAATAGAAAACTTGCCCAATTATATTAGTAAATATAATTTGTTTACATCATCAAAATCCATGACTAGGATCGATCCAAGAGACAGACAGTCCCAAAATAGAGAAGCAAGGGAACCTCATTCCTTCTACAAATTGTTCACATGTGCCAGAACCAAAAAGGATCTGGAAGAGATCATCAAAAGACAAAATTGATACAAAACTAAGAGAGGGAAAACTTCCTACGAGATACACTTTAATAGCTAGTAGATAAGTACGAAGCTATCTAAAACAAAACTCCAACTGAAAGAACATAGGACTTAGTATAGACTAAGAAATTGCTTGGAGCCTTCAACCCCATTAGTCCACTGGTAAAAAGTGATTCGGCCTTTTGGTTCCCTCAATGACAGCTTTGAGAGATGATCAGCTTCAACATTATATTCCCTGTAGATGTGCTCAAAGTTGATCTCAAGAAAAGATTTGATTAAATCCTTTATTCTAGACTTCCAGCCCTCAATAATACTTGATTGAAGTCTACCTCTATTGGAAAGCCAATCAATCACTAATTTAGAATCACCCGGGACTTGGAGTCTGTGGAAAGACAGATGTAAAGCCAACTTGAGTGTTGCACATACTCCCATTAACTCAGCTCTAGTATTAGTGCCTCTCCCACAATTAAAAAGCCATTTATAAATTGTTAAGTCTGGTGTTTTAAAGACTCCACCAGCCCCACATTTTTTGCCATCCAGCTAGGCAGCTCCATCAAACCATGCGGTGGTAATTACCCTTTTTGAAGAAGTCATAATAGAACGCAAAGGGGCATACTTTTGGGATTTTAATCCTTTATTGTGAAGGCCTAAAGTTTTATAAATCACTGAGTGGATTGATGGCTTTTTCTCCTCGAAAATTGTTGAGTTCCTCTCTAACCAAATAAACCAGCAGATGTGTGCAGCAATCATTGTAGGAACAGAATTTTCTTCCACCCTGTTTTAAAACACTCATTCAAGGTATTCCCATTCCAACAATTTTTAAAGCTCTGAATCGTGGCCAATCTCTCCCACATTGATTTTGCAAAGGAGCAATGAATGAAGAGGTGACTGGTGTGTTCGATCTCTTGAAGACAGAGATGACACGGAGACGGTCCTTCCCAACCTCTAAATTTTAGATTTTCCCGGGTTAAGATCTTATTCTTTGCTGCCAACCAGATGAAACATTTTATTTTGAGTTGCAGGTCCCATTTCCATAAGGCTTGTCTCCACCCTATTACTTTTGTTAATCCTTGAGTAGAAAGCAAAACCTAATAAGTATTCTTTACAGTGAAAATTCTTGAGTTATCACCTTCGGTCTAGATAAGTTCATCTTCTTTGTCTTGGAGATAGGCACCTGAGTCGATAAGGGCCCTCTGAAACTGGTTCCATTCATCTTCTAAAGCACCTGATGGGCCTAAATCGGTATTAGAGAACCACAAGGAGGAAGAGTGATGGTATGTGAGCCTCCTCGCCTGCAAGAGAGAGGTGATATTGCGTTTTTTTAATTCAGATAGAAGAGTTAAAGAGATGAACGACTTATCACCCATTCCTAGGCTCCTGTCTCTACCAAGAGCAATGAGATGACCCGAACCCGAGGACCAGCTTAACCAATGTGTGATCAAATGGATTGATTTTAGTAGACCTTTCCAAAACATGGAAGACGTTCTGGTGGAAAGTAGGAGATTTGAACCAGTTTTTAATCGTAGTATGGGGAAGGTACTTATCAATAACCACTTTATGCCAAATACCGTCACATATCAAAACACGATAAAGAGAATTTGTAGCCAAGGCCTTGTTGAAATCGAAAATACCCTGCATACCCCATCTTCCATATTTCTTTGGAAGTGTGAGAAGTTCCCACTTGCAGAGATGAAAATGTTTTGATTCACTGCTTCCCTTCCAAAGAAAATTGAACATATTTTTTCTCGGATTATTTAACACAGTAAAAGGGATGGTCTCCAAAGACATCCAGCACATCGGTTGGCTTTCTAACATAGACTTCAATAAGGTAAGTCGCCCTCCCAAAGATAGCCACCTGTAGCACCAATTTCCAATCTTCTTTTCCACTTTCTGCAACATCCAGTTTCAATCTTCAACACATTGCAACCCAATTTTCAAGTGATAACCAAGATATTTGAAACCAACAGAGAGATCAGAGAAAGTAAAAGGCATAAATGTTCTGTATGGAGCTAAATCCAGAGCCGACAATCCTTCATGGAGGATCGAAGATTTTGGTTCATTAACCTTAAGACCAGAAGCTGAACAAAGTAGTTTAATGATCTTGTCGATCTCCCACCATTCACTTAATGTAGCATTTGACATAATAATAACATCATCTACAAACAAAATATGAAGAATTTTAATAGTTCTGGAGACTTTTATACCAGTTAGCAAACCGTCAATCTGACCCTCTTTTAGTAAAAGGTTGAGACTTTCTATAACCAAAATAAATAACATAGGCGAAGTCCTCTGCCACTTTTGAAGAAATCAGTGGCCTCCCCATTTAATAAAATAGAAAAGGACGAGGAAAGAACACAACTCATAATCCAATTAGTCATTCCAACACCCAGACCAATTTGGATTAAAATCATCCTTAAAAGATCCCAATTAATACAATCGTAGGCCTTCTGAAGATCCAATTTCAGAACCATAGATTTTAAATTCTTTCTTTTTATACTGTGGAGGCATTCATGTACCATCCCAATCACATCCTAGATTCAGAGACCTTTCAGAAATTCCAGCTGCTCTTCTAAAAGTGATCTGGACAGTAATGGCTTTAACCTGTTTGCTATGATCTTTGTGATAACTTTGTAACAAAGGTTGCATAAGGAAATAGGCATGTAATCCCCGAATGTTTGAGGCTTATTTACTTTTGGGATTAAGGCTAAAAAGGTTGAATTAAGACCACTGGAGATAATACATTTTATTCTCGCTTCTTCCACCATTTCTAAAAGGTCTCCCCCTACCAGATCAAAGCAATGTATAAAAAACTCTACCGTCCAGCCATTGGGCCCTAGGCTCTTGTCACACTTGAACATAGAAAAAACTGCTTTAAGTTCACCCAAAAGAATCAGATTGTACAAGACCTCTGCTTCATTTCCAGTGACAAACCTGGAGAAAATACTCACCACTTTAACTTGGTCACAAGTCAATGGAGGATCCTGTGCTTTGAAAAAAAAATTAAAATATTTCACTGCTTTTGCTTTAAGATCCTCCTGGCCACTGTGAAGAAACCCCATTTCGTCTCTTATTTCCCAGACAAATTTACGATTTCTCCTGAAATTAGCAAAGTTATGGAAAAATTTGGTGTTTTGATCACCACTTTTGATCCATATGGCCTTACTTCGTTGTCTCTAGAGTTCTTCCTTTTCCTTTTAGTATGTGTTTCTACTATGTTCAAGATTTTTTAGATATAAATCCTCCTCTATGGTTCTCGAACCTCCCAAAGAGTGCTGAAGAGTATTCTTTATATCTTCTTCTAGCTTCAACAGAAAAGTGTTTTCTCTTATAGTACGTAACTTTGCCCAAAGTTTAGTTTTGGATTTCAGTTCTTGAAGTTTCTAGACAAACCGTCTTTGTTTTCCACACTCGCCAATGAATTTCGGGTCTATCCAGAGCTTATGAACCATATCGGAGAAATCATGATCTAACAACCACTGTGAGTTTAATTTGAAAGGGTATGCCTTAAACAGAGGAGAAATTTCCAACTATAATAACATCGGAGCATGGTCTGATACAAATGGATATTCCACCCATGACCTATAAATACCAACACTCGATAGCAGATCTTCTGACACAAGAAACCTGTCCAACCTTTTCTCAATAACATCCAAACCAAATCGCTCATTCCTCCACGTTGGTACCACCTTTGTAACATCCCACTACCCAAAATCAAAATTTTTGGGGTTGAGTTCTCAACAATGAGAATCCCCGAAGCTTGCATCAATGAAATGCCAACGCCGATCCACGGGTCTTTCATTCACTTATACGGCTCTCTGCACCTAACCGTGGTCTTTCCCTGATGACAATTTCAGGTTTTTGGGGTTTCGTCCTTTCTAATGTCAGGGTTCCTATACTCTCGATTCCCCGATCTCCGATGAGTTCTCCTCCGGCCTTAGCCCCTCCGGGCTATGCCCTCTAGTCCATATGACCGCTCTCATAAGACCGCAGCCTTATCCTTCTTTCGGGGTTTTGGAATTCAAATTCCCGACGCGCTCCAATTCCCACTAGCCCTCCAGGCTAAGCTCTTGGTCCACATGACCTTTATCTCACAAGACCGCAGCCTTGTCCCCCAGCGGGGTTTCAGACTTTCCAATGTCGAAATGCAAACGTCCTCAGAACTCGCGATTCCTCGAATCCCGACGCGCCCTTTACGCGCTAGCTCTCCTGGCTAGGCTCCTGGCCCACATGACCACTATCCCCGTGACCACAATCTTATCCCTCGTCGGGGCTACAGGGTTTTCAATGCCAAAATACATTGGCTCACAGGATTCCCGATCCTTCGAATCCCGACTTCCCGCTATGCTGACAGTTGGCCCCCACAATGGCACTTTCTACTTCTCTGATATACTGACAGCTGGCTCCCACTCATCGGGGTTTCGACCTTCGCGATTCCAAAATGCATAAACAAATTGTCACCAGGATTCCCGATATCCCGATGACACAAACGCTGATCAACAACTTCCTGTCGGGACTTTCCCCGACGGCGCCGATCGTTTCCATGCGTCCTCCTCTGATGGACGGTCCCGATATCTCTGGGATTTCGAGACTTGTGATGTCCCCATTCTCATGACCTCAGGAACTCCGATTTCCCGATGTCGAATATCCCGACTCTCTACGGATTTCTGACACCTGTCTCCCCAAACGGACGGCTCAGATTTTGCCGGGGTTTTCACTTCAAACTTCCCCAATCTCCTGTCCACGGGAATGTCGATATCCCGACTCCCGATAGTAAACCTCGATCTCCGCCACGTGTATCCTCAACGGACGATTCAGATCTTCCCGACGTTTCGAGACTTGAAGTGTCTCGATTTTCTTGTCCTCGAGAATCCCGATATGCAGATGGCTGGAATCCCGATGGTAACCCTCGTGCAGCTCCTGACCGATCCGACGGCTAACGAGTATCTGTTCGAGATCTGTCGGTTCAGATTTCTTTCTTCTTCTGCGCTTACTCCAGAGGCTAAACTCTGCACGCTTTCTCCCGATCCAACGGATGATGGGTATCTATGGGAACATCCGACGGTTACTGTGCTCTCCTGAGCTTTTACTCCCGAATCCTCAAAGGATTCCTTGACTTCTACATTCCTTGTAGAGCCCTCGCACGAGAAGTGCTATCTGTCCTGAGCTTCTGCCAGAACTCAGACACCTAAGGGATTTTATCTTTCTCCCCTTCTCCCTCAGATGGGGAATGTATTGGGATGCCCTCCCGGCTATCCTCTGCCTCAAGCAACCTCTTGTTTATACAAGGGTGTTCTCGAGCTCTCTCTCTAGCTCTTCTTAGACTTCTACTCATCTACACTACTCTCTGGACGTGGAAAAACCAACGGTCCAGATACTTCCATAGACCTTGGGGATCTACGGTCCTGATTTCCTCGCTATACGCGAAGATAGAGGGAAAAGGGGGCAAGGCACGTAACGCCCTTCTTTCTTTCGTCAATCTAACAGTCGTGAATGACCACAGATCTTCCAACGGGACCTCATCCGTCAATTCGTTACTTATCCCCATGCTGCTACTTCGAAATTTTAAGAGGGTCATTCTTCCTCGTACAGGGTTATTAAGACTTGCCCATTCAAGTCCTTTTTCCTGGTTCTTGGTGAACCTTTCCAAGGAGGGAAAAACCTCTATGAAGAGATCTATTTCGGGGCATTCCGAGAGTCAGACAAAGGGAAGCAAATTCCCGAGGATGGACTGGAAGTCTGACTTGGTTCAACTTATGCGTAATTAAAATCATTTATCAATCATAAGCAAATTCATTCATTTTTTGTTATAAGCATATATCTACCCTTTCTTACCAAAACATTGCACTGACATTCTTTACTACAATTGTTCACAATTTCACAGTTTATGAGCATGTACGTCAACATATGAATTTCAAGATGCAATATGTAAAACACTTATCAGAAATAACACCAGGAGTGAGTGCAACTGCTGAGAGGGGTGCTTGTTTCCACCCAACCATAGGCGTAGCGACTCCCCGCGGATTTACCACTAGCCACCCCCGAGCTGAGACCACGATGCTATGAGACTGCGTCTCTCTGTCTGTCAGTGACTAGGAGCGAAGGTTGCAATCCTTCCTCTCTGCTATCACTCACTCTGCGTAATGCCAGAGTTACCCTCGCGTCTGCCCCCCTGCAATCGCTTCTACCCCACGCCTTATCCTCTCGTGAGGTTGCGTGTGGCGCGATTACCCTCGCACTGATCAGGCTTGACGGCTCTACGGATAGGCAATTCACCTCCCCATCCCTCACTAAGCCATCAACTTGTCAACCTGCAAGGCATTAAATTTCAGGGCCAGCGAGCCGCTTTTGGTTCTCCGGGCCAGTGGAGTCCAAATACGGTATTTAATTCTTGGTGGAAGTTAACGCCACCTTTCCAGGTGCCTTCCACCGCCATCGTGGTCTCTTTTCTGCACATCCTCTCTCAGTAGTCCAGCAATAAATTCAAAATGTTATTCACATTCATTGACCTTTTCCTCAAGGTCCATTTACATCATATATTCACATTTATGAGTTTGCCATAGTTCTTGGCCAGTCCAGTTATATTTACAAGCTGGGGGAAACAGGGTGTTACAATTCCCTCCCCCTTAAAAGGAACATCGTCCTCGATGTTCTTATCTACTAACATGAATTGCATGTACAGAAGTAAACAAAATCGGATATGCCTGTCTCATGGCATCTTCCATTTCCCATGTAGCCTCATCTGGGCCAAAATGTTTCCACTGCACCTTGACCTGTGCAATGGTTCTGTTCCGGAGCGGGGTTTCCTTTCTGTCCAATATGCATTGGGGTTCTGGTAGAAATTCTCCCTCCGGTTCCACCCGGATCACAGACCAGTCAATTATATGATTAACATCATGTACATATTTCTTCAATAATGAAACATGGAAAACATTACATGCTTTTACTGTGGGAGGAAGTGCTAGCCGATAGGCTACAGGTCCCACTCTATCGAGAACCTCAAAGGGTCCACAATACCAGGGTGCCAACTTGGCACAAGCTCCCATTTTGAGGGAACTCCTTCTGGGCTTAATTCTGAGAT
>ML834245.1:18197-50312 GCA_009831015.1 Picea engelmannii
TAACCCGAATGGCACTACCACAAACTCATAGTGACCATACCGTGTCCGGAAAGCGGTTTTATGGATGTCTTCACCCTTAATTCGGACTTGATGGTATCCCGACCTCAAGTCAATCTTTGAGAAAATAGACGCGCCTCCCAACTAGTCGAATAGATCATCAATCCTGGGCAAGGGGTACTTGTTCTTTATGGTTACTTTATTGAGTTGTCTGTAATCTATGCACAGTCTAAGGGTGCCATGCTTCTTTTTCACAAACAGGACCGGTGCTCCCCATGGGGACACGCTGGGTCGAATATAACCCTTGTCCATCATTTCTTTCAATTGCAATTTGAGTTAAACTAACTCAGGTGTGCTCATCCGGTAGGGTGTTCTAGACACCGGCACCGCTCCTGGTGCGAGTTCGATCGAGAAGTCAATGTCTCTTCTCGGAGGTAGACCCGGTACCTCCTCCAGAAACACATCTTTGTATTCTCTCAGGATAGGGTGATCATCAGGGCTGGGTTTAGCGCCTTCGATTGTTTTTAGCACCTGTATTGCATATAGGGGATATAGGGGACATCCCTTTCGGCAATACTTTCTCATTTGCAGGGCTGATATTTGTCTCACCGAGACTGGTTTTTGAATCCCTTGGAGGGTTATCCTTTTTCCTTCTTTGCTCACACATTCTAAGGTTTTATGGTAACAGTCCAATTTGGCTTTATGAGCGGCCAACCAGTCCATACCAATCAACAGGTCGTATGATCCCAGGGGTAATACATTAAGGGTTGCTTGGGTGGGGAATTCACCCAATATTAATTGGCAGGCTGGTATGACCTCTACTACCTTTCTTTTAGTGCCCGTGGCTAACTGTACCATCCATGGCTTGGTCTGTTTTCGTGGCTGTAGCTTACATTTATCAACAACTTTAGGGGCTATATAACTCAAATTTGAACCAGGGTCAATCAAAACAGACACCAGATGGTTGAAAATCATACCTTCTATTTTCACCACTGAAGCTTGGTGGTCAGCTTGGTTATTATCCAAGGCTGCATAAATCTGCGGCACACTCCTTGCCACATCGTTGACTGTGGTCGCTTCCTGAAGGTTATAAACTTTCTTACTGTTCTGTTGTCGGTGTGGACAGTCTCTCCGGAGATGCTCTCCTCCGCAATCCCAGCATTCCAAAGGTTTCCTCTTTGGGTTATCAGTCTTTACTGGTATAGGTCCAGAAGTTTTATTTCTGTCCACCGAGGGAAAGTTCTGTTGGAGTACACTCCGGGTTGGAAAGTTCATTCTGTGGTTCTTCTTGTAGTTTTTCAATCCTGAGGATTTGATCCCCTTTTTCTGAAATCTCGAACCGCTCTTCTGGTTCCAGTCTCTGCGAGACTCTGCCCGATGCCCATATTGTTCATGACAATATGTTGCTTTCCGAATAGTGTCTTCTAAGGTATTTGGCTCGTCAAATTCAATTCGGTTCCGGTATTCCTTGGGTAGCCCACTGATGAAGCGTTGTGCCTTCGCCTTCTCTACTTTGATGTAGGGTACATATCTCAATAAGTCGAGGAATTTGTTGACATATTCCTCCATAGTAAGTTGTCCCAATTTGTGTTCATAAAACTCTTTAGCCTTCTTGTCGAAATATCTTTCCGACAAATACTTCTTCCGGAAGTACTTCTCAAACCGTTTCCAAGACAGGTCCTCCTCGCGGATCCCCTTCATATTCTTAAGGTCTTCCCACCAGATGGAAGCCTTTCCATTCAGATTGAAAGTGGCCACTCGAGCCTTCAAATTCTCTGAAAAATCATGGACTCTGAAATATTTCTTTAGTCCGAGTAGCCAGGCCTCGGCTTCCTCTCCCTTCTTTATCTCACCGTCGAAAGAGGGAGGTTTGGCCTTTTTGAATTCTTCAAATTTATGACTCTTGGAAGTCTTTTGCTTCTTCTATTTTCTTTGAGAATAGGAACTGGTCCTGCTGTTGGAAGAGCCTTCTGAATCGCCAGCTTCCTTCTCAGTGGAATCGTCTGGCACTAGTCCTTTACCTCTGGGGTGGACCTTTCTTGACGTGCTTCTCTCGGTATGGCCACTGATACGACCATGATTCTGCATCTCAGGTTCATGCTGCATTTGTTGCTGTAGGTCGGATAAGCTCTGCAGTAAAACTGCATTAATTTCGGTTTGCTTTTCTTGTTCTTTCATCATCCTTTCATTGTCGGCCTTGCAGCTTTGCAATTCAACCATGAGACTCTTCACAGTCTCGGCTAGGTCTGGAGGGGTTCCTATTGCTCTTCTTTCGTCAAACTCTTCGCCTCTGTTGTGGGAGCCTTCTCCCACCTCTTGGTGAGTAACCATACTCTGCGTCTGTAGACTCCCTTGGTTGATCGTCCACTAGAGTGAAAAAGGCAACGCTGGTTATTCGTCAAGAGTTAAATTCATTTTTATAATTTGCGCATAAATTCATAATTCGTTCACATGCATACACAGTCGGGTTCTCATTTTCCAAGTTTTTAATCCTGGACAAGAGGGTTAAGTTAGGGGAGTTACTCCTCGTAGGAGTGCTTCGAACGGAGTTTATGCGCAACTCGTTCATGAGCCCAATCAGGCCGAGTGTTGTAACCATGCTCTGATACCACTTTGTAACATACCCACTAACTAAAATCAAAATTTTTGGGGTTGAGTTCTCAACAATGAGAATCCCCGAAGCTTGCATCAACGAAATGCCAACCCCGATCCACGGGTCTTTCATTCACTTATACGGCTCTCTGCACCTAACCGTGGTCTTTCCCTGATGACAATTTCAGGTTTTCGGGGTTTCGTCCTTTCTAATGTCAGGGTTCCTACACTCTCGATTCCCCGATCTCCGATGAGTTCTCTTCCGACCTTAGCCCCTCCGGGCTATGCCCTCTAGTCCATATGACCGCTCTCATAAGACCGCAACCTTATCCTTCTTTCGGGGTTTTGGAATTCAAATTCCCGACGCGCTCCAATTCCCGCTAGCCCTCCAGGCTAAGCTCTTGGTCCACGTGACCTTTATCTCACAAGACTGCAGCCTTGTCCCCCAGCGGGGTTTCGAACTTTCCAATGTCGAAATGCAAACGTCCTCAGGACTCACGATTCCTCGAATCCCGACGCGCCCTTTACACGCTAGCTCTCCTGGCTAGGCTCCTGGCCCACATGACCACTATCCCCGTGACCACAATCTTATCCCTCGTCGGGGCTACTGGGTTTTCAATGCCAAAATGCATTGGCTCACGGGATTCCCGATCCTTCGAATCCCGACTTCCCGCTATGCTGACAGCTGGCCCCCACAATGGCGCTTCCTACTTCTCTGATATACTGACAGCTGGCTCCCACTCATCGGGGTTTCGAGCTTCGCGATTCCAAAATGCATAAACAAATTGTCACCAGGATTCCCGATATCCCGATGACACAAACGCCGATCAACAACTTCCTGTCGGGACTTTCCCCGACGGCGTCGATCGCTGCCACGCGTCCTCCTCTGATGGACGGTCCCGATTTCTCCAGGATTTCGAGACTTGTGATGTCCCCATTCTCACGGCCTCAGGAACTCCGATTTCCCGATGCCGAATATCCCGACTCTCTACGGATTTCTGACACATGTCTCCCCAAACAGACGACTCAGATTTTGACGGGGTTTTCACTTCGGACTTCCCCAATCTCCTGTCCACGGGAATGTCGATATCCCGACTTCCGATAGTAAACCTCGATCTCCGCCACGTGTATCCTCAACGGACGGTTCAGATCTTCCCGACGTTTCGAGACTTGAAGTGTCTCGATTTTCTTGTCCTCGAGAATCCCGATATGCTGATGGCTAGAATCCCGATGGTAACCCTCGTGCAGCGCCTGACCGATCCGATGGCTGACGGGTATTTGTTCGAGATCTGTCGGTTCAGATTTCTTTCATCTTCTGCGCTTACTCCAGAGGCTAAACTCTGCACGCCTTCTCCCGATCCAACGGATGACGGGTATCTATGGGAACATCCGACGGTTACTGTGCTCTCTTGAGCTTTTACTCCTGAATCCTCAAAGGATTCCTTGACTTCTACACTCCTTGTAGAGCCCTCGCACGCGAAGTGCTATCTGTCCTGAGCTTCTGCCATAACTCAGACCCCTAAGGGATTTTATCTTTCTCCCCTTCTCCCTCAGATGGGGAATGTATTGGGATGCCCTCCCGGCTATCCTTTGCCTCAAGCAACCTCTTGTTTATACAAGGGTGTTCTCGAGCTCTCTCTCTGGCTCTTCTCAGACTTCTACTCATATACACTACTCTCTGGACGTGGAAAAACCAACGGTCCAGATACTTCCACAGACCTTGGGGATCTACGGTCCCGATTTCCTCGCTATACACGAAGATAGAGGGAAAAGGGGGCAAGGCACGTAACGCCCTTCTTTCTTTCGTCAATCTGACGGTCGTGAATGACCACAGATCTTCTGACGGGACCTCGTCCGTCGATTCGTTACTTATCCCCATGCTGCTACTTCGAAATTTTAAGAGGGTCATTCTTCCTCGTACAGGGTTATTAAGACTTGCCCATTCAAGTCCTTTTTCCTGGTTCTCGGTGAACCTTTCCAAGGAGGGAAAAACCTCTATGAAGAGATCTATTCCGTGGCATTCTGGGAGTCAGACAAAGGGAAGCAAATTCCCGAGGACGAACTGGAAGTCTGACTTGGTTCAACTTATGCGTAATTAAAATCATTTATCAATCATAAGCAAATTCATTCATTTTCTGTTATAAGCATATATCTACCCTTTCTTACCAAAATATTGCACTGACATTCTTTACTACAATCGTTCACAATTTCACAGTTTATGAGCATGTACGTCAACATATGAATTTCAAGATGCAATATGTAAAACACTTATCAGAAATAACACCAGGAGTGAGTGCAACTACTGAGAGGGGTGCTCGTTTCCACCCAACCGTAGGCGTAGCGACTCCCCACGGATTTACCACTAGCCACCCCCGAGCTGAGACCACGATGCTGTGAGACTGCGTCTCTCTATCTGCCAGTGACCAGGAGCGGAGGTTGCAATCCTTCCTCTCTGCTATCACTCACTCTGCGTAATGCCAGAGTTCCCCTCGCGTCTGCCCCCCTGCAATCGCTTCTACCCCACGCCTTATTCTCTCGCGAGGTTGCGTGTGGCGCGATTACCCTCGCACTGATCAGGCCTGACGACTCTACGAATAGGCGATTCACCTCCCCATCCCTTATTAAGCCATCAACCTATCAGCTTGCAAGGCATTAAATTTCAGGGCCAACTAGTCGCTTTTGGTTCTCCGGGCCAGTGGAGTCCAAATACGGTATTTAATTCTCGGTGGAAGTTAACGCCACCTTTATAGGTGCCTTCCACCGCCATCGTGGTCTCTTTTCTGCACATCCCCTCTCAGCAGTCCTGCAATAAATTCAAAATGTTATTCGCATTCATTGACCTTTTCCTCAAGGTCCATTTACATCATATATTCACATTTATGAGTTTGCCATAGTTCTTGGCCAGTCCAGTTATATTTATAAGCTGGGGGAAACAGGGTGTTGCAACCTTCCTCGACTCGATATCAATAAGTTTTTTGGTTTGGAAAAAAGGATTTAAAAAAACCGTCCAAGGACCCCACTGTGGCCGAGTCAGCCTAGGTCTCACCCGACGATAAAGTTAAGTTCAAATCCCCTACAACAACTAGGTTTTTGATAGATAACAGTCTGGAATCAGCAACGAGGTTCCAAAACCTTCTTTTCTCCAAACAAGGACCATAAATATTAAGCAAAGCAATCTCCCTTTTGCTAGTTATACAATATCCTGTCAATAAAAGTCCTCCAACAGTGAGAAACATAACTAGATTGTAAATGCTCGAATCCGACGAAGCCAACAGTCCACCAGAAGTACCAAAAGAAACTGCACAACAAACCTAGTTCGGGCGAAAAGCATGCATGAAAGATCTGGATTTTTGAGCCGACACCAAAGTTTCCTGAAGAAATACAATATCAGGCCGAGTTTTATCAAGAACACGTCGAAAGGAGGCTGATTTTAGGGTGCCTCCAGTCCCTCTAAGTTTTAGAGAAAGCAAAATCATTATTTTTCATGGGCCATGGCCTTCATTGCTCTAAGTGCCCCACTGTTAGTGGAAGGACGGGAATTAGGATCCAAGGAAGTCAAAACTGTTGATTTTTTCGGGCGCTCTGCATCTTTACTGGCGAGTAATCTATACCCAAGCCCCTAGACCAGACAAACTCTTTCCCAACCCCTTCTGCAAGTGAACGGGAATTACTTGTCTCCCCAACAAAATTATTAGGATCAATAACAGAATTACCAAGATAGACAAGTAGTTGAACCGAGGAGTTAGGATCACGAATAAAGGGTAGTAAGGAATCCAAAACCGCATGTGGGGAAGGCTCATCTTCTTCTGGTTCATGGTAACCCGGGAGGGACGGGGAGCCATCAAAGAGCGGGCTAGTTGGTAAGGGACTAGCCAAAGGAGTAGTAACTGACAAAATAGCGGGAGGACCAGACTGGTTTAAATCACCAATAGGCTTTACCGGACAAGAAGGAAGAGTTTCACCACCCAGAGTACTAACCGACAAGATAGCCTTATCCTGCTGACTCCTTGACCCTAAGTCACAATTTTTTTTTTCCAACACAGAAGACACATCTACACTAGTAGTCAATTTTTTGAGCCAGTCTGATGCATCCAAAGCATCCTTTTCTAACAAAGATAGTGTGGAATAAAGTGCAGGGCAAAGGATTTTCAACTTACCCGTCATTGTACCCGCCGAGTTTGACAGATCAAAATCTTCCAGTGGAAACTGGAAGGAGCTGAGACCAGTGTAATGATCTACATTTTAAGGGGATATATGGCCTAAATTCAGATACAAAAGTCATAAAGTTATAAAGCTAATAGATTGCCAATGTGGATCAAGGAGATACCCACCTCCACATTATTTAATTGGGCTAACATGTTGCCCATAAGGGTCAAAGAGAGTCCCACCTCTCTATTATTGTATTGGGTTTTATTTTCCACTACTTAGTTAGTTGGGTAGTTAGATCTATTATTATAATAATAGAGACGCATATAATGAGCTCTTTCCATTATTGGATTGGATTTTAATTTCCACTACTTAGTTAGTTGGGTCGTTAGATCTATTATACTAATAATAGAGACTCATTTAATGAGCTCTTTTTGACTTTGTCCAATGGACCATTTTGTAATACTATATAAAGGCCTAGCAAGCCTTCTCATAATATGAAGTTACTCATTTTGGCTTCTCTCATATTTGTTATTGTTCATTGTGAGATTCATTAGCTCTGAGTGATTTACTAGTAGTTAGTTTTAGAGGTGAGGCTCTTCTTACCTCCCAAGTACTTCATTTACATGGGTTTTTTTTTCATGCTTCTTTTTATGCAAGATTGACATTTCTAAGCTCCTCCTCTCTCGGCATTCAAGCCATCCAGATCTCATCCCCCGAGATCCAGATCAGTGGTATCAACGCAAGTTCGCTCTCCATCGGGACAAGGGTTTGAAGCATGTTGTGGGTTCAAACATTTGTAGCAATCACCAACCTCCTTTTAATACTATTAGAATCCATTTGCCAGGCCATACACTGTAAGCATCACAGTTGGTCCACATGCACTACAAGGTATTTTTTTTTACCCTCGGATCTTCGTTCACCATTACAAGAAGAACCATACACGGATTCACTACATCTATACATGGATCCACTACATCCATTGGTATGCAACATTTTCAACAAATTTGCAGGGTGTCCATGCTGCCCACAGACGTTCCACAACCTCTACAACAACCCATGCTGCTCTACAAACCCTTGGCATCCTTTGTGGCCCTCTACACTTAGGCAACTTCAAAGAGGTGTTGCGACCTCTACACAACATTTCAAAGGCTCTTCCATATCTCAATAGAAATACCTCTTCAAGATCTCAAATGGGTATTTCACGCAATCACATTTGGATTCCTGGTTTGAGAGATATCATTGATTTAATCTCAACATGTATTTGACCTAAGGAGGTCGCGCGTACCACCATATTAAAAGGTATTTTTCTCCCTACTCAGGAAACTACAGAAGGAGTTTCACATATGGATGGACAGATCTCTTCAGTAGCTCAAATGGGTCTTCAACGGAATTGGATTTCATCACCTGTAGCAAAATTTATGAATAGATTTGCAAAAGGATGTTCACAACCCCCAAAGTCACGATTTTTCCATATTAGTTTTTTAAATTTTGGGATTTTTTTTTACGTATGTACAATGATATTGTCAACTAGGTTATGGGTCAACCACAAACCCACTGTTATGGGTCAACCACACAAAACCCTTCTCTTCATTGGGGTATTTTCACATTGTAATCATAATGGTGTGATAATGGGGTTTCTTTTTTTAGCATGGGTGAAATGATGGGGACCATCATTTTCTAAGGGGGAGGAATGATCTGAATTTTAAGGGAGTATATGGCCTAAAATTCATATACAAAAGTCATAAATCTATAAAGCTAATAGATTGTCAATGTGGATCAAGGAGATGTCCACCTCCTCGTTAATTAATTGGGCTAACATGTTGCCCATAAGGGTCAAAGAGAGTCCCACCTCTCCATTATTGTATTGGGTTTTATTTTCCACTACTTACTTAGTTGGGTAGTTAGATCTATTATTATAATAATATAGACGCATTTAATGAGGTCTTTCCATTATTGGATTGGATTTTATTTTCCATTGCTTAGTTAGTTGGGTAGTTAGAGCTATTATACTAATAATAGAGACTCATTTGATGAGCTCTTTTTGACTTTGTCTAATGGACCATTTTGTAATGCTATATAAAGGCCTAACAAGTCTTCTCATAATATCAAGTTAGTCATTTTGGCTTCTCTCATATTTGCTATTGTTCATTGTGAGATTCATTAGCTCTGAGTGATTTACTAGTAGTTAGTTTTAGAGGTGAGGCTCTTCTTTGAGCCTCACCTCCCAAGTACTTCATTTACATGTTGTTGGTTTTTCATGCTTCTTTTTATGCAAGATTGGAATTTCTAATCTCCTCCTCTCTCAACATTTAAGCCATCCAGATCTCAGCCCCTGAGATCTGGATCACTAAGTCACATTTTTTTTTTCCAACACAGAAGACACGTCTACACTAGTGGTCAGATTTTTGAGCCAGTCTGATGCATCCAGAGCATCCTCTTCTAACATAGATAGTGTGGAACAAAGTGCAGGGCAAAGGATTTTCATCTTACCCGTCACTGTACCTATCGAGTCTGACATATCATAATCTTCCAATGGAAACTGGAACGAGTTGAGACCAGTGTAACCGACACTCGGGGAAAAGTCCTGTGTATTTCGGTGAAGTGCGCAATCTTCGGATTCTTCATCCTCCACTACTAAACCTTTGCAGTCTCGTCTTAGGTGATTGGTGCGCCAACAAAAACTGCACATGAAGGGTAACCCTAAATAATCCAGACGTTGAAGAAACCAACATCCTCTCCACTCAATCTCCATGACTTTCGGAAGCCCTGTATGTATATCCACTTCAACCAAGACTTTCCCAACTTTCTTAGACGTTGCTGAGAGTGAGTACTTATCGACCAAAATAAAGGTGCCTAAGGAGTTCTCAATTGTTTGCAGGGCTCCTTCATTCCAAAAGTGCAATGGTAAACCGGGGAGAAGGACCCAAAGGTGTCTGTGTTGGAAGTATTCGGTAACCGGGTCAAACACAACCCTCCAATGTTTTAACATAGAGCTACCTCCACCAATAACCCATTTACGGTCCAGTAAGAGCAAAGCATCGTCGGGCGAGTTGCACAGAATGTTGAACCATCCTTTTGTTAAGGATAAAAGCTCAGGTGTGTATCCTAAAAGAGGACCCCAGACCTGCTCAACCCAAATGGGGAGCGCCATAGTACACAAGTTATTGTATGAGCGCCTCCCCACGAGGCCGCATAAGGCCAGCCTACAAGTCTCCTCGAGACCTACATCTGAACCCAACACCATCCTTTGCACTACCTTGTTCGCCTTCCACAGTCAACGACCACCCCCTGAAGGACCAAAGGTTTTTCCTGCTATTCTTTGGGAGTCTGCAAAACCCACTCCACACGACTTCTCTCTCAAACCAGTTACAGTGGTGTGCACTTCCACTACCAAGGGATTATCAATTAAGCCAGGAAGGTAATCTGAAAGCGGAGGAACACCATTAGAGTCAAGACTATGGGGGCGAGTGTGAGGGGATGTCATATCAATAGGGGGATGATTAAGGGAGTTTATACTATTTTCGAGAGAGTCGACCGAGGCTAAAAGACCCTCCGCCTGCCAAACTCCTTCATCCTCCACTCCCATGAGAGCTCTAACGTCAGCATCAATAACTGCCATCCTAGGCGGGGGCATGGGAAAGCCACCTGGGCTCCACTAAACCAGTAAATACTCAGACTCTGTCGTATACCAGTTACCAAGAAGCCACCTAGGCTCCACCAAAGCTGTTCCTTAACTCCAGAATTCAGTGAAAATCAGTTTCCAAGAAAAGCAATAAATAGAGGCTAATAAAAGATAAGGTTAATAACTAGTTCATAACACCCGCACTCCACTAAAAAAACAAAAAACAACTACAGGGTAGTTCAAAATCCACTGAAGTAAGGAGCGAGATAAGAGAAGTAAGGAAATCTAAAAAACTAAAAAAAAAAACAATCTAGAAAAGACTAATTATTATAGTTAATCAATATGTTGCTTAAAATTAACACTTTACTTAAAAAAAATTAAGCAACCATTCTCATAAACTTAATAAAAAAAACGTAATTAACAATATGATAAAATATCATAAACCCTCTCAAAGAATTCTCACAAACTTAATAAAAATACGTCTCATAAACTTAATAAAAAAACGTAATTAACGATATGATAAAATATGATAAACCCTCTCAAAGAAAGAAGGTGAGAATGAAATAGCCATGGACCTCGTTTCTTTCGAAGGATTGGATAAATACACATTATATGTGTGTTTTGTTAGAAAAAACTTGTTTGAATAGATATACACAAGGTACCTCCGTATTAAAAAATTATAAGACTCGACATTAGTATAGTGTTTGATGTCTTTGAGAACATAATTACATTGAGGAATCAAATCAAATTTTTGTAAAAGCAAGGAAGACAATTATCGAGCGGCCAGGACAGACCCACTTTGACCAAATTTAAGATGCTCTAAGTTGATTAATTTAATATGACTCTATCCTTGAAAATTGAACTCGGACACATATCTTGGTTACATTGACTTTAACCTCTGAATCTAGACATCCATCTGGGCTACATTCAACCCCATCACCCAAATGTAAAGCAAGGGAATCAATGTATGAGATTAGGCGCTGACCTTTTGCCACGCTAGCATTCTTTGCCTTGCTGAGCACGGGTTCAATAGGCCACGTGAATATACCTTGATTAGGCACGTATATAGAGTTCTAGTTAGCCATGGACGTTGCATTTGGAGTAACGTCGACATGAATATTCTAGTTTAATGGAGTTGTAGTTAGTTATGGATTTTGCATTTGGAGTAACATTGATAGGAATATTTCAGTTTAATGTAATTAAATGCAAGGTCTTTAAGAGAAAAGAGTTAGGATTTTTTTATTTTTTATTATTATATATAGAATAGATTTTTTCATTAAGAAGGGTAAATGTTTTATGATTTTAATTTTTTCTAGTTTATTATTATTTGAATTTGGTTAAATATATATATAATTTTTTGTTAAAATTACAATTTTAAATTAATAAATTGTTATTTTAATGTATAAATAGATTCAATGATTTTAAATACAATATAATTTAAATGTTTACCATAAAAACATAAAAAAACAAAATAATATCATTAAAAAATAAAAAAAATAAGTAATCATATAAATTCATAAAAATTAATTGTATATTTTGTTAAGATTAGTTTTTTTTGAGAATCATCTTTATTATTCAAAATAAAATCTCATCCATCATTTACTAATTCAATATTTCAGTTAATTACCTTTCATCTATTTTTTAATTATTTACTTACAAATAATTAATTTTTTTCTATTTTTTAAATAAAAACAAAAATTACAAAATTTATTATAACATTTTTCCAATCTTTCCCACACAACATGACGAACTCTATACTTCCCCTCCCTTCATAATGTTGTCATTACCTAAAACAAATGAACAATGCAAGATACTTAACATGACACATGACATTACCTAGAGCAAATGAATAATACGAGAGACATAACATGACATTACCAGGAGCAAATGAATAATGCGAGAGACTTAACATGACACATGACATTACCTAGAGCAAATGAATAATGCAAGAGACATAACATGACATTACCTAGAGCAAATGAATAATGCGAGAGACTTAACATGACACATGACATTACCTAGAGCAAATGAATAATGCAAGAGACATAACATGACATTACCTAGAGCAAATGAATAATGCAAGAGACTCAACATGAAGGCTTCATGCTTGTGGTGCAAGGAGTCCGGTCCTTCCAAACCCACACATTCAATGATGCACACAAAGTGGAAACAGAGCTAGATATACGTGGGCTAATTGAAAAGGTCGTTGGACCGAAGATTCATTCGCTAAGCAATGTATCTGGATGGAATCGGTCCCAGATTCATTGCATCTCTTATCTACTCCTACCATTTCATGCATATCCCAGGTGCCTCTTTCTCAAGAAAATCCTTTCACGCATAAGTGTTTGGAAGAACTATTGCGGCCTATCCGATTTTTTCTGGGATTGCTTCCATGCAGAATCCTGTCCATCCACATTTCCAGAGTTCTGAGTCTCAATTCAAATCGGATTCGAACGATCAAAGGTAGCCTTGAAATTTCTCTAAGCTTTTCAGAATTCTTGAATGTCGGAATTTGAAGACGTTGAAGTTTATATTACTCTGTGCTTCGGATTTGGACGGTTTCCATGAATATTCAGTTGAGAATTTATGATTTCTGGCCTGGAAATGCAGAATCTTCAGTTGAGAATCTATGCTCTCTGGCCTTGAAATGCGGAGCATAAGGTGATTGATTTCTATTATTCAATTGCGATGTTATAAATGGGAATGAGATCATGCATTGAATGAATAACAATGACAACAAGAAGACTAATTGTAGGAACAAAAATAATAATAACAGTCGAAGTCGCTGGATCGTATGAAATGCGGGATTCTAAAACAGGGAATACTTCGCTGAGAATGCGGGAGCTTTGCTGGGGAATGCTTGCATGCAGAATCCTGTCTCCATCCATTTTTCGAGCCAAACGATCAAATTTAGTTTCGAAATTTCTGTTGACCCCTTAAATATTTCTTCCATGTTTCGGATTTCGGACGGTTTCCCTGAATCTTAAAGTGTTTAAGTTCATCTTCTTTCGTGTTTTAGATTTCGGACGGTTTCCCTGAATCTTCGGTTGGGAATTTATGTTCTATGGCCCAGAGCATAAAGTCATTGATTTGTAATGGCCTGCTAATGCAAAGATTCTTAAGGCGAACCGGCGTTCACTGTGCGTAGCTCCCTGCTTAGGCTCAGGCAAAGCCGATCGGCTTCTGGAAAGAGCAGGCAAAAACCGATCAATTTCATGCTATGTAGTTACAGTTGACTTTTCTCATGTGGGATGCCCGAATCTGCAATCGAGATAAGCTTAAGGGCTACGAGGTCCCCGTCGGTGGCACTTTCTATGGTAGAGCCAAGCAACTTCAAGTTAACTTTGCCTCCTTATTTTGTCCGTTTTGCTTAGAACAAGCTACTTTATTAATGGCTTTTCTGTAAAAGATCCAACTAATTGAAATTTTGCAGACACTGCTAGTGGAGAAGGATCCTGCTGACGCCCTTCCTGTTAGCCTATGACTTACTTTAATCAACAGCGAGAGTGAAGTGTTCCGAACTCGTTTTTGTTAAGCACAATCTTATCTATGATGATGATGATCAACAATCAATGAAGGAGCAACTCGGTAAAACCACTCCAGATGCAGAGAAAGACGAAGCTATTCATAAACCTACATTTCAAGAGTTTTCTTTTGAGTTTAGTGAAGAAAACCTTTCAATGCTGTAGCAACATGTAGTAAATCAACTTCCACAGATTTCAAAACAACAGGTTTAGAGCACTCTTTTCAAGCCCATCATTAGACCTTGGGAAGAAATCATCTACAACAATAATAGAAGGAAGTTACCTTTCATATTCCCAATTATTCAAGACCAATCAAGTTCCAAAGTGATGGATTCCTTCAATTAGCTTCAATTTCACCTGTTCAAGCTCAGCGTCATAATGCGACATGCCAACATTGTAATCGAATTGGTCACATGGAGAATCAATGTTTTGATCTCGATCTCCATCCTTGCCAGCATTGTGGCAAGCATAACCATTCTTCAGATAGATGTTCAACACTAAAGAAACCTCCAAGATTGAAGATTCACTATGAGTGGATTGATCCATGGCAGTGGCCATCAACAACCAAATAATTATATAAGTCTTACCGAAGAATTCAATCTCAAGTAAAGACCAATATTTGTAGCATATAGCCTTTTTGTACCTCACATAAGTGGTCCCCTTATGGCATAGCTTTCGAGCATGGCCCTCACGAGATGAGATAACATGTGGTTTTTTTTTTCCGCATGCCCACTTTGTGTTGTACTCAAATGGAACAAGTATGGTACTCTCTTGAGCATAAAAGGAGGGAGTAGAATGATGAAACTCTCATGCACCTTACGGGGGGAGGGGGGGCAGGGGGGGAGTTCAAAATTGCAGTGACGATGGTTCATGAAACCACTTGTGGTCTCTCTTTTCAGCTGACAAAGGGGGGAATTGATGATGGAATTGAAGATGGTTGTCAGACAGAAAGTTTCGACAACAACAAACATCAAATATGCTAGATAGGCATGAAATTTGCCAAATGGGCAACTGCAATCTGTAGATGACAGACTTTAGCATAATTATGGTTCAATAAGTTTAAGTTGAATCATACATAATTGGGCTGTTGATTTTGATTTTTAGAGCAATGATGTGGACGTTTGGTTCACATAGATGGTCATTCGACCTAGCAGAGGACAAGAGGATCCTTCTACATTGCCGCTTGGCATTTGATTGAGTTGTCAGGCATTTTCAGGGATGTGTTAGACTAGAAGTTGATTGACTTCTCTTGGTTCGCTCTCATCCGATTGGAGTTTACATTAAGTGAACAAATTGCATGCATCCTAGCTCACATGATTACATAGTGAGATTTTCTAGAGATGACAGACTTTGGCAGGATTATGGTTCAATGACTTGCAATTGAATCATATACATTATACATTGGGATGTTGTTGGACATCTGAAAGTGTCAAGATTGGTTAGTGGTCATCCAAAACCACCAGATACATGGTATCAATTGGTCAATGGTTATCCCAAACCACAGATTCAAAGAGCACTTCCAACGATACATTGATATTAGAGTGGTGAAACTACATGTTCACCAATTAGCAGAAGACATCAAAATCTTCTAGCTCAAATACTTGGCAAAATGATCAAATTGTCAAGCAATCAGGAAATGTTCAGATATTGCAGTTGTTCACTTCCATATCTCAACTCTCTTCTAGTTCATTTCAGATGAACCATTCAACATCCATATTGGCGGTTTTTTAGACAATTCTTCATTGAGGCTCAGCACATGAGTTTCAGTATGAAGACGTGGAATTGATACCAGTTTATGCTTTATTGCTGGTATTATTGATCGGACTTGTGATCGAGGGGGGGATTGTTAGCCTATGACTTACCTTAACCAATCACTAAGTCTAATTGTCACCTATATTTGTATTATTCATTTAGGATATTAGTAATATATCCTCAAGTGATGACTAATGAGTTAGTTAAGATTGCCTAGCCTAGTCATCATGCATGATTTTAGGATCTAGAGCGAATCTCTCTATAAGGTGGCATCACCCATTGTACTATAAATATGTACCATTGGTTTGAAAACATTGAGAGTTGGCTAGTGAGCCTTTTCTGCCATCTTGTTGTTCTTATGCATATTTTATCAATTGGTATCAGAGCTTCTTTGTTTTATCACTCCCTTCGTTCTGGGAAGCTATTAGTATGGACAACGCATTGAATGACACGGTCTTGTTGATGAAGCTATAGAACCGACCACTGGAAACCATATAAGTCATCAAGTCTTTGACACTTGTGCTCACACTAAGCGCATGAATCTTCTGATAATGTGCTCATTGATCTCTTTAAGGTATAATTTCAAACAAATTCTATAATCATGAGCACTATATAGTATATACTCTGCTCCCTAACATTTTATATCTCGACAACAAAAATGTCATGATTCAGCGAGGATTTGCATTCAACAACAAATCCACCAAAACTGCATGGTCGCATGGAAGTTTCGGGTTTCTATAAAGCAAGAAACTGTTCAGCTTCTGGTACATAGTAATGTCGTAGGCTAAAGGTTCTATGAAATGATGATTTTTTTAGGGGATATTTGCCTGAAATCCAGCGAGAAATTGTTGGATTCGTAGATTTGAGTGATTATTTTTGTATAATTTGCGTGCTCTAAGAGTTTTTCGGCATGATGAATCCATTTCTGCATTCATAAATGGATTTTGAACAACAAAAAATAGTGATTCGTGTAAATTTGTATCGTTGGATTCCGACGAAAAAAACTATTTCGTAGAACAACTAGCCAATGGCCATAGTAATATGCATTTCATTGAGAAATATCAATAAGAGTGTATGGCCAAATATACTCTATGGGATGTATATTTACATATATCTTTATTGTATTTTATTTTCAGTTAACTACTCGGAAAGTCTTTTATGTCCATCGGTCACGCATTTGTCAATCGTCCATGGTCATCAATCATCCCAAGTGTAATCAACAACGGGTTATTCAATGTAATGAATTGTCAAGGCCATTTGATTGTTTAACTCCTCCATTCATTTGAATTTGAATTCTTTGAGGATTAACACTCTTCTTGACTTTCCCACCCAATTGAATCTTTTCCAACATTTGGAACATGCCATGTTTCAAAGTTGTCTGTGGTGGATACCATGTGAAGTTCTTAAATGATCCCACTTAGTTGAAGGTCTTCCAAATCAGAGGAAAAAGGAACAGTATTATGTTTAGGTGCATGTAACGGTCTCTTTATGTTGTGGATTTGCATAACACTTGCTCTTTCAAAGGGATTTACTATGAGGTTTTCAAAGATAACAGATTTAGTGGTTATTGTAATTAAATCTTATTTACAAAAATATATTAATGATGGTCCAAGAACACTCCTCACAAGAAGATATCAATACTCATTCATAATGGAAATAAAATATTCCATTATGTATGAACATTGATATCCTCTTGTGAAAACATTAGTATCTTCTTGTGAACTATTCACAAGAAGATACTATTCATTCACAATGAAAATAAAAGATTCCATTATGTATGGACATTAATATCCTCTTGTGAAAGCACTAGAATCTTCTTGTGAACTATTCACAAGAAGATATTAGTATTCATTTACAATCAAATCTTCTTTGAACTATTCACAAGAAAATACCAGTTATCATCCACAATGGAATCTTATTTCCATTGTAGATGAGTACTCGTATTTTCTTGTGAACAATGTCTGTGGACGAGCACTAGTATCTTCTTGTGATCATGGTTTGATTGCAATTGTAGCTAGGCATGTTATCTTTGAAAACTTTGTAGTCAATTTCTTGAAGAGCAAGTGTCATGCAAACCCACAACATAAAGGGACTGTGACTTGCACCTAATACAATATTGCTCCTTCTTCGTCACATTTGGAGGACCTTCAACAAAGTGGGATCACTCCATAGGGTTTGCATAGTATCCACCCCTTGCAACATTGAAACAGGTTATATGCTAAATGCCGAAAAAAAGATTTCAAATGTGTTGGTAAATGAGATGAGTGTCAATCCTCACGAATTTAAATTCAAATGGATGCAGGAGTCACTAAATGGAGTAGCCATGACGTTTGTGAATACATTGTGGTCCCCTCAACATTTATTACTTTTGATTAACCCCTTAGATTAAACTTGGGATGTTGGATGGCCACGAATGATTAATGGATATATGTGGAATGGGCATAAATACTTTTTAAGAGGGTACCAAAAAGTATAATGGACACATCCTTCCGAGAGGGAAGGATGCTACATCCTTAACTTAGTCCCCTTTTGAATAGTGGACACATCCTTCCGAGAGGAAAAGATGCTACATCCTTAGCTTACTCCTCGTTTGAATAGTCGACACTAGTAGATTGCAAGGTCTTTAATGATGCCCACAAATAGAGTGGAGTTGTCCTTACAACATATTATTGGAGTAGATAAATAAAATACAACCCTTGAAGAGGGAAAATATCAATGTTCAATATGACATGTATCATTGTATCTTGTGTCCATGCACTACACATCATTAAGTTATATTCGCAGTGCACCAATGCAAGTTTGAACTAGGTCTATTGCAAATGTGGGTTAATCTAGTGAAAGGTTGTCACCAATTCAAGTGCATCAACTCACTTATCTTATCTTATCTTATTTTTCACATTTTTTGAGCAATAATTGTTTAAGTATTGAAGGAGAGCTTCTTTCAATGATCTCATTTATTTACATGAAGAACCATGTATTTCAATGCAATGTCTTCTCATCATAACACAAATCTAAGGAAGGTAATTGTATCTTGAAACAATCTTGTTTCCAAGCATATTTGCTAGAGTAGTGTAACATAGGTTAGTTGTGAGGTGGATTGTTACCACTTCAAGAGACCGTGTGAAGTATTGTTTAGTCATTGAAGTACTAACAACCAAAAAACAAATTGAAGATCAACTTATAGTTTGTTATCCACAATGATAATAAAGTTACTTAGAGCATGACTAAGGCCAAAGTAAAGCTTTCCTAGTTCACACTAGAGACAATAATCTATAGGGTGTAGTGCATTGTCGAACATGAACTAGATTGGTTGTAACGAAATTTCTCTACTTATTTCAGCAACCAAAACACCTCTCACAGTTCCCTCCTTTGAAAAACAATATGTGATTTGATTTTGTTCTCTGCACACATGTGGGAATGAAATAGTAAGTGCCTTGTGATATCCTTTAGGTGCAAAACAAGGAATAGCAAGAAGTTTTCTTTAACATGAATCATGCCAACCATCCAATTGATGGTCAAACTGGAGTCCCCATATACCTGATATTTAGTATGTTCTGCTTTGGAGCCAATTTCATGAGATAGAAAAGTACTTTGAATTCCCCTAAGTTGTTGGTACCATGACCCACATTTGCTTTAAAAAGAAAATAGTGAGTATCCAACATGTAAAGAACAAATCCCAAGCCACAAATTGAATCTAATCCCTAGAAAGCATCGTTAAAGTAACACCAGACCCATGACTTATCCACCTGGATCTCCTTCAATGCTCTTGTAACTTTCTACTTTGCTGGTATTTTATAAAAAGGAAGTAAACCCAAAACTTGAGTTGAAGTATGATAAGATGGGCGTAAAAATTCTTCAAAGCGTAGAGCTATTTTATAAAAAGGAAGTAAACCCAATACTTGAGTTGAAGTATGATAAGATGGGCGTAAAAATTCTTCAAAGAGTAGAGTATTCTGAGAAAGACAAATTCCCCCAGGGTTGCAAGAAAAGGGACTACCCTTAGCAGTTTCAAGATTGGTAGTCTAAACCATTGTAGAGAACATTCTGCCAAGTCCTCTTTTGACCAGAGATTGACCAAATTCAGTGCTTTCTCTATATCCAACCAAACCAGCTTAGAATATTAACAATGTAAAAATAAATGTATCATTGTTTCTTCACTAGCTCTACATAGCACCCACATACCTAGACCATGTCGAATAATTTGATCTTTGATCTTTTCGGTTTATTTTATTTTATTGCTAACTCTGCGTTCTTCTTATCGGATCTTGTCATTTGCTTTTAACTTTGATTTCATAAAGTTTAATTTCAAATTCATTTTAATTTTCATAATCATATTTTAAATTCAAATTCATTTTAATTTCATAATCATATCTTTAATTTCAAATATCATTTTTAATCTCATAATCATCTTTATTACGTCCGACTTTTTAACTATTTTAAATTTATAATGTCTAATTTCTTGACATCCGGTCCTTTGCTTCAACGATAACCCTCCTCTTTTCTTATTCAACGGTATTTTTTCTTCTCCTTCAACAGTGATATTTTCCCCTTTCCTATATATCTATTTTTTGGCACTCTTTTCAAACATTTAGTTTCATTTGTCCTTGATGATGGGTGGAGTGTCCACTCAAAACGTTGGGCATTTCAAAATTGTCGACACCATTTATTTCCAGAAAGCTCAAACAACATGTTGATTTCATCGTTGAAGATTATCCCATGTTAACACCCTTTCATTAAGAGCTAACCACATAATGAATTTTGGATTTAGTTGGGCTTTAACTTCCGATATTTTATTCCACCACCATTTAACCTCGATCGGTCTTGGATCAAAGATGATTTGATATCCCACTTTAGCATAGCAATGTCCACTTGAGCCATTCATCATCCAAATTAATTCATCCTTAGCATTCCCTAGTCTGAATTGTGATCTATTTAACTCTTTAATGAGGTTATTCCACAACTGAGCTTGTTCACCTTCAACATCGAGAGCATCAACACTTTTCTAGCATTGATTCCAAATAGTTGTATATGTTGATGAAGATACTCTATCCAAAGTTACCCTATCGATTTCTTGTAATTATAGTATCATTTCTTTAGGCAAGATTATTTCCCTACTACAACAAAAAATAACATCGGACCTAATACGAGCAAGTGCATCACTGTAGACCCATCAAGCCAGGTAGGATCTGACTATAGGAAAGGCCAATGAAAGTGCCTTCCATTGATTGGAAACCTAATGGATATTCTTTCGATCCCTTAGAATCTAGTCTAAACAACAACCAGGGGACATATATTTATCCAACAAAATTCTTTTCCAGAGCCCTTCCTTGATGATAACATTCCACAGATATTTTATCGCCAAAGATCTAACAAAAATATGGATATTTTTTAGTCCCCAACCTACCATTGTTTTTGGAATCACAAATTGACACCAATTCACCCAAGGAATACCAATCTAGTCATTACCATTCTACCAAAGGAAATTGAATCATGATTCCATGATCTTCTCGAGAATCCCTCTAGGGATATGCATTAACGCATGCCAAAAGACTGGAATTGCCTCCAAGACAGATTTCACCAAAGTCAAATGACCTCCTCTCAATAGCCATCGATTACACCATAAGGAGAGCCTCCTTTCAATTCAAGCAGGTAGCTAGAGCTAGTCTTCCTTTTTGTAATTGTTGGGCTTCAAATTAAAGCCCAAGTATTTTATTCCCTCTTCTAAACTACACATTTGAATATGAAAACATCCCTCTATATCAAGCCTTTTCATCTCCTAGACCCCAAATACATGAACAACATATTTAACCTCGTTCGCCACCATTCTTGTAGCCATGTTGTGTAGTGAAAGTAATTCTTTAAAAAACATACATTCCCTTACTCTACTACCACAAACAATTAATACATTAGCCACACATAGGAGATGTGTTAAATAACAGAGACTCCCTTCTCCCCGTTTTGATCCCTTGTATTTGTCTCAATCTCTTTGCCTCCCTCAACAATCTTCTTAAGCCTTCCTCCACGGAGAGTAAAAGGAATAGAAATAATGGGCATTCTGAACATAATCCCATCAAATGTCTAAAAAAAACATATGTTTAACCACTGATCAAAACAACATATGAGGCACTAGTAACACATGAGACAATCCATTTAACCAGATGTAGTGACAGACCAATGTGAATAAGAAGAAGATGTAGGAAGAGCCAGGACACCCTATCATAGGCCTTAGATAGGTCTATTTTAACTATAGTAGCATGTAAATTGGAGAGCTTAATAGAGTGTAAACCTTCTTGTGCAATTCCAATCGCTTCATGTATCACTTGACCCTCCAAACAACCAAATTTCTCAAGTGATATAAATTTAGAAAAGATAGGCTTCAATCTAATAGACAAGATCTTAAATATGACATTATACAAACAATTTCATAAGGAGATCGGTTTGAATTCTTTGAAAGAGTTGCGACAATTAGTTTTGGGGATAAGTGTGATAAGAGTAGTATTGAAATTTCTTGGCACCTTCTCAAGTGTCCTAATCTCTTCCAATACTCACAACAAATCATCACCCATGAGCTCGAAGAAGTCGATAAAAAACCCAACGGTCCAACCATCTGGACATGGGATCTTGTCCTTGTTGAATAGAGGTAAAACCCCCAATAATTCTTCTTTTGAGATAGTCCTGAATAGATCCACATTGTGTTCTTTAGTAACCATCCGCGGAAAATAGGAAATTACTTTGACAATCTCCCTAATATTATTTCCTCTTGGCTCAACGAACAATCCAGAAAAATAACCGACTCTGAGATTTGCTAAACCACTAAATCCTCTTACTTTGGTACCATCCTGATACAACAACTCCTAGATAGTATTTCAAGTCTTCCTGTGATTGGAAAAATTATGAAAAAATCGATGTTTTGATCACCAACATCCAACTATATGGCCCTGCTCTTAATACACCAATCTAATTTCTTTTTTAGGAGTAGTTTAGATCTTTTAGCCTCTAGTGCCCTACGCTTTGTCATATTTTTGTTATGAACATAATATATAATAATAAATATAAATACATTATAATAGTTAATGAATAATTAATGAAGATACACCTTCCCAATGAAAGGTCACGTCTCTTCATGGAAGGACACCCCTGCGTGGGTATATAAGGCCCTCATTCTTATTGTATCTCATCATCTTATATTCATATACATTATTTAATATACTATCCTTTATGGATTATAACTTGTTGTCTTAACTACATTGGGTATTTACGTAAGTGAACCAAGTTGGTTCACCACAATGGTATCAGAGCTTCGTATTGATCTTGGCCATTGGCCATATAGGCTTCTAGCTACACTGAAAAATCTTCAGAGTTTCTCTGATCTTTGGGTCATATTGACCACAAGTGGCCCTTGGCCATTCATCACACAAGTTTACGTGAAGGAAGGAATGATTCCACTGCACATTAGAAGAACCGAAACATTAAAAATAAAATTATGCCAATGCAAATGCAATAATAATAATAAAATATTACGAGGTTATGAAATATTATTTCGGCTTCAAAAGTTAGAAGAAATTAGGAAAAAAAAACAAAGAGGAGATAAAAAAAATTAAAAAGGAAAGGGTTTCTTAAAGGAAGGTGAACAAATATAAGTGCATACCAAGAAAAGGTAATTAAAAAAAAAAGTTCCAAAGAAGTGGAAAAGTGAATGTTTTATTTTACCTTTCGAGATTGAATGGCCCATGGTTTTGGAAAACCATTGGCCCATGGTATTCCATAGCATATATATGTCTTTGTGTGTATTTATTTCTAAAGAACTATACCATAGGGTCGCATTTCTTGAGCCCTAGCCACTGCTAACAAATAGTCAAGAATATAAAAAGGAGTATTTAAAGTCTCCTAATAAATTTAAAATTTTTAATTGGTGAAGTATTTATAAGTGGAAAGAGAAAGTATATAGAAAAGGATTTTAAGAATATTAAAAGGGAAAGTGATAAAGTTTAAAGAGTTATTATTAAATTTTATTTGAGGATCTTATGCATTCAGTGCATTTAAGCATTTACTTACTTTCGAAGAAGTACTAAGTGAACTATGACAACTATAAATAATCCTACATTTTTGGCAAAATGTCCATTTTGAGCAATGGTGTTTAATTTTCAAGAATCCTTTAGAAATCAAAATTTTAATTGCACAAATTGTCGAAAACCATTTATTCTAACAAAATATCAAAATGACTACAAGAAATTGGAAGACGAACTAGCATATTATAAAGAGACCAATAGAAATTTACAAAATGAAGTTGTCATGGAGAAACTTAAGAATAAATTGTATTCTTTCCAAGCAAAATGTAATGAGGAGTTGCATGCACAAATTAAAGACGAGAGAAAAAAATATGACAAGACCTTACTAGAACGAAATCAAGAAATCTCTCGCCTAAAAGATCAAAATCAGAAGTTAGAACAAGCTAATCAAAATCTTATTAAGAAATTATCAGAGAAAGATGAAGATAATTGTCATTTAAAAATCCATAATCAAAGTTTACTTACCCAGATTAAGAAGATAAAGAGTGATAAGAAGACGGTAGAGGACAAGTTAGAACAAATTATCAATAAGGAATCTTTGGTAGATAAAGAGACAATGACTAAACCTATGGAACTACAAAAGTCTTCAAATGGAAAAAAAAATGATGGTGGATAAAGCAATTAATACAAACCCAATCAACCTTACAACTCAAAAGGATTCAGTTGATGTAAAGAGGTCTTCACATGTCGAAATAGAAACAATCCAACGCTACGAAGAAGACTCAATTCCAAGTGTTAATCAAGAAGAATTTATAAGTACACGAAGTAAAGATCAAGTTGCAAGGATGCCTTATAGACATCCTAATCACAAAAATCGATACTTCAACCAATCAATGTATCCACATAAACAAATGAAAAATATGTCAAAAATTAGTACCTCCATTACAAATGATGCTCAAGGTAGAAGTTATCATGGGAGTCAAAATACATCAAATTGTCTACAAGAACCCCATAAAAGCCCCATTGTATAGAAGATCGATTTAAGGTGGGCAGACTCCCTTACAATTCGACGGTTCTATGCAACGCTTAGAAGATCCTATCGTTTCAAGTCCTCAACGATCACTAATTCAGGAATAAAGAATAAGGAGACGATACTACAAGCTAGAGCAAGAGATAAGTCTTCCATAAGTATGCTTTGAGGACACATCATTTTTAAGGGGAAGGCAATGTTATGAACATAACATATAATAATAAATATAAATACATTATAATAGTTAATAAATAGTTAATGAAGAGACACCTTCCTAATGAAAGGTCACATTTCTTCATGGAAGGGCACCCCTGCGTGGGTATATAAGACCCTCATTCTTATTGTATCTCATCATCTTATATTCATATACATTATTTAATATATTATCCTTTATGGATTATAACCTGTTGTCTTACCTACATTGGGTATTTACGTAAGTGAACCGAGTTGGTTCACCACAATTTTCCATACTATGAAGACCTTGACCCAAATCACCTTCCATCAATCGAAGAGCTTGTTCAACAACTTTGACTTTGGCATCTTGGTTGTGGAATTGATTCCCTGCCCAAGTAGCAACTCTATCCTTTAAGGTCTTCAATGAAGCAAAGAATTGATCACGTGCATTTAAGTTGAGGGAAGGATTGAAGTGAGTCCATTTATCTCATACCAAAGCTTTGAAATCTTCCTCCTCGAACCAACTGGGATTATATTTGAAGGGGGACCCGGGTTTATCCTCCACCTATGCAAATTCTAAGAACATGGGGAAATGATCAAATCCTTTGATAGCACCGGTCCAATACCTATACCTTTCAACCATTTGTATGAAGGAGGGGTGAAGGAGGAAACGATCAAGTCTCTTTGATATTCCGTCTTCCCCAAATTTGTTATTGTACCAAGTCTGCATGAGATTGATTGGTTCGGCATTGATCGGACCTACAAAAGTAAATAAGTTGTTAAAGAAATATGCTAATATATTTACATGAGCTGTAGGACCCCAAATTTCCTAACTGTTCAAGGTCAAGTTCAGGTCCCCTCCAATTATCAAATTCTCAACTTTGAGTTCCTGAATTTTGAAAACATTCTCCAAAATGGTTATCGTTCATCATAAGGACCATACACATTAAAGATGGAGATAAATACACCAAGAGAAATGCAGAAAAATATTGTAAATAGACCCAACCTAATAGAAAAAGCAGTTGAGAGAGAGACTGAATCTTTCCAATATGTAATAATGCCTCCAAATTGACCCTCATAATCTAAAACAAGAAACTCCCAACCCTTAACTATCTTCTTAAGTTAAAAAATGGCTTGTTCTCCTTCACACATGGAATCATGAAGTAGAATGACATTTGGTGACTCCACATCCACCAATCCGGGAAGGGATAATTTTTTAGCCTGCCCTCCAAGGCCATGAATATTCAACGACATGAGCTTCATGGAGAAACTCCTTGAGGGCCTTGTCCCACTATAAGGACCTCAATTATTAGATGTTGTTTACCTTGACAAACCTCCTTAGTATCCCGCTCCTAGGCAATTTTGATAGTATAGTTTCTCCCCATTGAAAGAGTCCCCCCATCTAAATATGGATGACAACCTAGTCCCCTAGAGAAGATTGTGTAAGGAGGTGAACTTCCTTTCATTGAACACAAATGATAATACCCTCCCCCTCTATGACCATTGGCCATATTTTCTGAAACAGTTCCATCACTCAAAGAAGTCCAACCTGAGTAACTAGGGTTTGATATGTTGGAGAGGGATATGGAAGCACCGTTACCATCTAAAATATAGGACGTGGATATATATTTTTTCAGAGCTCTACCTCTACTTCTAGCCTTTTTGTTTGAAAGGGTAGTAGTAGAGGACTCAGGAATAGTCTTCTCCTCAGAAATTTCAACATAAATGTGGCAAGGAAGATTAGACTTATCTGCGGGATCCTCACCATCACCATGTGCGAACGTAACCTTGACCATAGATGGAAACGAATTGGGGGCCACGTCCAAGACCACCACATCTTCTTTCAAATCTATGGAGCTCCCCAAGTTACATGAGCCCGCTATCAAGGGGATTGACATGTCACCAATCTTTTCCACCTTAAGATCGACATGTGCCAAGCCTTCCTCAATATCCACTTTAAGAACTTCCTTTTGACCAAAAGACATATACTTTTTAGTTGTAGTATCCTCATTCTCCTCTGATTCAAATCCAGACTGAATTTTCTGCCTCCAAACCTTACGAACCAACAATAGAGAACAATCCCTGAATACATGACCATACAAATGGCATCGGGTGCATTTAAAAGGACACATTTATATAGTCCACACTTTGAGTATAACTCCTAGACGCTGAGAAAATAACAATATACTCATAAAGGCCCTTCCTAATGCCTATATAGACTAGACTTTACCACAGACTTGCACTAGCTATTCAAAAAGTTGTCATCCATGAGGATGGTTTGTCCAAGCCAGTCCCCAATAGATTGCATTGCCTCGATTGTCCACAACTGATCCGGATTATATTTCAAATGAAATGGAACACACCGAAAAATATAGTAGAGAGTACAACAATACAATGAAACCCAACTTCTATTAATGAATAAAATAGTAGAAAATTGTAGAACACAAACTGACTAGAATGGTGGTAGCTTATCTATGAAGAGAAAGAGATGTCATCTATTGATCCAGGTGGATATTGGTGGCCACCCAAATATTCCAATTGGCTCCTCGTGTTTGTTTTTGTTCAACATATCCTTCTGTACTACTTTATAATTGTAATTTCTACACTTCTGGGGTTGTTTGAAGCCCCACACATTCTCTAGGTGGATACGGGTGGCCTCTCGCCTAATCCAATTGGCTTATTTTGTATGTTTTCATGTCAGCACATCTTGTTGTACTTCCAGGGCTGTTTTGGGGCCCTAAATGTTGTTTTTTTGACTCACCATAGTCAAACTATAGATAGAGTTAGAGTCTGATGACAAAATGTGTATTTCTCTGAAAGACCTTTCCAACGGGCTATCACACACCTAAAACGAAGGTCATATGCAAAAGTTACGACCCTAGGAAGTTGAGGTGACAAATTACACCAACTTACCCATATGCCCCACGTGACTTTTGGCGTTTCACCTTCTAGGGTTAGGTTTTTGGATGTCTAGGGTTTTGGAATTCATAAGTAATATGAAAAGGGCCTCTGGAGCCTCATTGTAATCCATTCTTATCAGACGGACGCACGTAGCAGCCACATCTCTTCTTAGAGATAACTACCACCATTCGAGCAAGTTTAAGTTTTGTAGTTTTACAGTTTCAACGTATTTCATTATTTAATAGAAGATATTGTTCACTGGATATTTGTGTTATTCTTCCTATCTCTGTGTTTATTGTATTCAGTCTGTTAATCAGTTCGTTCCGCTCCTAAATCCAGATCAGTGGTATCAGAGCGATCTACTCTTCATTTATTTTTCTTCGTGCATGTCTCTAACAAGGTCTGGGTACAAGAAGTTGGGACTCGAACCCATCGAGCCATTACCAAATCGGTCGTGTCGAGCCCGAAAACAACCCATGGGAGAAGAAAATAAAGATGATGGAGCGGGAGATCCTATTAAAATGTTGCTCAAGGAATCCCTCGCATGAAAAAGGAACAAAATGATGGAAAACTTCACACAAATCCTTCGACGGTTGCCCACGGGAGAAGCATCTTCATCAAGCGGCCATGCAACCCCCTTCAAGGTACATGTAAATTTTGATATTCCATTATTTGAAGGACCGATAGATGCAGATGTTGTAGATAAATGGTTGAATCTGCTCGAAGGATATTTTTTAGTCCACAATTTTTTCGATATGGAAAAGATCACTTTTGCACTCCTTCAGGTCATTCCCCATGTTAAAGACTAGTGGGATACTTACTCTGAGCAAAGGGCCGTGGAGGAATCTGCAATTTTTGTGGTGGCCCCTACATGGTATTCCTTCCGGGATGCCATTAAAGAATAATAATACCCTGTTGGAAGCTACCAGGACCAGTACACCAAATGGACCACCCTACGTCAAGAAAGGGACCAGACAGTACGAGAATTCACCAATATTTTCCATACCCTACACACCAAATTGGGTATCAAATATTCTGAGCGTCATCTGGTGCTCAAATATCGCGGCTGTTTGCATAGATATATTCAAACATAAATGGAGTTTCTAGACATCGCCTCATTGGGCATAACTTATAGATACGTTGTCAAGATCGAGTAGAAATTTAAGCATAAACGACGAGAGTTTGGATCTGCAAACCCCTCACGGCCAAAGCAGGGCAAAGGCAACCCCAACCCATACAACAAGGGACCAAGTCGAGATGGCTTCCCTCGGGACAATCCGTTCAAGCCGCAACACAAGAAGGGCAACGAGAAGACGAAGAAGGACACGAGAAAATGGTGCGAGTACCATAAAATTCCTTGGCACAACACCAATGGATGTTGCTCCAAGCAGTCCCTTGTGACCAAGATGAAGGCTTCCGAGTCAGAGGTCGATTCTAATTCCGAGTCAAATCCTGAAGGAGGTAAGCAGATTATCGATGCTGAACCCAGTGCCATGGTCTCTACCACCAAAGTCCGGCCAAACAAACTAGAAGAACTAGAGGAAGGGGAACACCTCTTCACTCACAGATGTGGGTCAAGGGGACTCTGATTCATTTCATTGTCGACAACGGTAGTAAGAAGAACCTGATTTTAGCAGAGGTTGTCAAGTGGTTGGACCTGCCAATGACACCGCATCTGCAACCCTACACCATCGGCTAGCTTCGTCAAGGAAGAGATCTTTGTGTCAACCAACAATGTCATCTTCCCTACGACATCAAGCCTTTCAAAGATGAGGTACTATGTGATATTGATCCCCTTGAAGTTTGTGATGTTCTTCTAGGACAACCATATTTGTTGAAGCATCATGATGTGTATGAGTTTAGACCCCGCAGTGTTATTATTATTTTGGGTTGACAATTGTACAGGATCCTAGAGGTGTCACCGCCTACTGCTATTTCTTTAATCTCTGCTAAGCAATCCAGTAAGGTCATTTTACAGATCGAGAAGTTCATCTTCTTTATGATCAGTGCTAACAGTAAGCAGAAGGTCGTTGCCACATCCGTGGCTTCTACACAACACCTCTCTTTGCAGTAGAATCAAGTGGATGAGATCGTGGAAGAATACAGAGACATCTTCGTCTCACCTACAAGGGTACCGAAACACTGCCAAGTCAAGCATCCAATTGATCTGACCCCCGACGCACATCTACCTAATGGACCAGTCTGTCAGCATTCGCTGATGGAGAATGACAAAATCATGCGTCAGATCCAAGAGATTCTTCAAAAGGGGCACATCAGACTCAACTCCTCCCCCTGCGGAAGCCCGATTGTACTGGTGCAGAAGAAGGACAGGACTGGGCGACTCTACATTGATTATAGAGCCTTAAACAAAATCACAGTCAGGAACCGCTACCCCATTCCCAAGATTGATGACCTTCTTGACCAACTCAAGGGGGCAAAGTTATTCATCAAGATTGACCTGAAGTCTAGCTACCACCAGGTTCCCATTGAATCAACTGATGTCTGGAAGACAACCTTCAAGTTTAAAGAAGGTCTCTACGAATGGCTAGTCATGCCCTTTGGCTTAATAAATGCACCAACCACTTTCATGAGGTTGATGGATTATGTATTGAGACCCTTCACCAACTCCTTTGTGGTAGTATATTTGGATGACATCCTCATCTTCAATAGAACGTAGGAGGAGCACATGCGACATATTCAACAAGTTTTGAGCACTTTGCGCAGCACAAGCTTTATGCCAACTTGGAAAAATGCTCTTTTAGCATGAACAAGGTCCAATACCTGGGATATATTGTTGATGAGCATGGGGTACATGTTGATCCAACTAGGATCCAAGTCATCCGTGACTGGCCAGCCCTGACAACACTGACCGAGCTTCAGAGCTTCTTGGGACTAGCCAATTTCTATCGACGGTTTGTGTTGGGATTCTCCCATATTGCATGGGCCCTCAACCAAGTGACCAAGGATGGTGGTAGGGCCAAGTTCACATGGGAGAAGGAGAAACAACGAGCATTCGATGATCTAAAACATTGCTTGTGCTTAGCTCCAGTACTCTCCTTGCTCGATCTACAACAACCATTCGAGATTGAGATTGATGCATCTGACTATGCTGTGGGCGCAGTTCTCACTCAACATGGGCATCCTGTGGCATAACATAGTGAGACACTCTCCGATATTGTCCGAAAATACCCCACCTATGACAAGGAAATGTATTCCATTGTCGAAGCCTACCGTCAATGGAAACATTACATTATTGGGAAAGAGACGATCATACACATTGATCACAAGCCTTTGCAGTTCATACAAACACGGGAAGTTGCAGAATGACCGCCATCATAAGTGGTCCACCTACCTACAATAGTTCCATCTCAACATCAAGTATAAGACATGTATCTCCAATCATTTCACTGACTTCCTCAGTCGGCCTCCTGTGGCTGCACTCACCACTGTACTCCATTCCCGTGGACATGAAACATCGGAGTGGCCCCAACTTTATCAACAAGATCCTGACTTCGCCACCACATATCATCTCTTGGGTATAGGTGCCACTGTCACTGATTTTCACATTCAGGACGAACTCTTATGCCACCTGGGCCATCTCTGTGTTCATACAAGCGAGTGTGCAAATCTGATTTGGGAATCCCACTACAATAAGGTGGCAGGATATTTTTTTGTAGAGAAAACTGTGGTCGCTCTTCATAAACATTTTTATTGGACAAAACTTTGATAGGACTTTAACAAGTATATCATATCCTGCACTACCTGTGCCATTGCCAAGCCAACTATCAAGAAGCAAGGATTATACACCCCTCTTCCTATTCCCGAGAAGCCGTGGGAATCCATCTCAATGGATTACAAGTCTGGTTTGTCGTCCACCAAGCACGGAAATGATTGTGTGTTTGTGGTCGTTGATTGGTTTTCGAAGATGGCCATCCTCACAGCCTGTAAGAAGAATGTCACAGCGACAGATACTGCCAAGCTCTTCTTCAAATGAGTTTGGGTCCACTTTGGGATACCATAGACCATCATCTCCGACCGAGACAACAGGTTCCTCAACACCTTTTGGTCGACTCTCTGGTCTCTGTTGGACACCAAGCTCACAAAATCCACTACTTTCCACCCCCAAATCGATGGCCAAACTGAGGTTGTCAATCAGATGATTGTGCACATCCCGTGCATGTACAATTCTAAGCATCCTCTTACATGGGACGAGAGTCTCCCATATGTCCAACAAAGTTACAATAGGGCTCTCCATAGTTCCATTGGCCATAGCCCATTTCAGGTGGGTCTGGGATTCCAACCCTTGGGACCCATTGATGTTGCACTTCCTCTTGCCACCGCACATACAAAATCTTCCCCTGATTA
>ML834246.1:43261-55097 GCA_009831015.1 Picea engelmannii
TCCTTAGAAATTCTATGATTGTGATAAGTTGTAGGACGATGCACTCTTCTAGGTTACATCTAGATTTTAAATTTTCAGGCCATACCAACAATTTTAGCAGACATAAATTTGAAATTGAAATTTATATTACTGTCTACTAGGGACCAAAATTGGTGGAACGGGCTAATGACTATAACCAGCAATAATAGCTGTTTCAAATACCCAATGTTCAATCCTAGTTGGATTCATCATTTGGCCTGCAAATTTTTGAGGGCTTTTAACACCACGTTCTCACATGCAAAATACATGAACAAGGAAGATATTAGTGGTTATGGTGATTAGTTTGCAATGCATGCCTACTTAATCAACTACGAATGTGCTGATCAAGCCTATTGCTGTCCTTGTCGTGAACAGTCCCCACGCCTATAGTAGAAACTGTATTTCCAGCTCAAACCACCTATGGGAGGCCCATCCTTTAAAGATCAATGAGACATGGTCATCATTATCCCCTATAATAAGGAACATAGATCATCTTTGGTTCCCTTGCCAGCATATAGCTATATGAGCACAAGTTGTCTAGTCTTAGTGCTCTCTTAACTGGGTAGCTATGACTTCACTAGTTAAGTGTCCATGTAAACAGCATAGACCTTGCCGTGTTCGTCCATATCTACGATGGATTCCAATTCAATACATCACACCAAGACATTTCTTACTATTTGTCGTGATTATGCAATATGCATGCAATTATCAAAATTCCATGTATGATAAATTTACCAGAAAAGTACCATCTATAACTTGATCATAATAAGAACCATAAAGCAGGGCATAGAAAATAAAACCAAAACATACACTAATAATTACACAATGAGTCTTTGGGCAACAATGTTCATCTTAGTACCAACATTGGGAGAGAGTATAAGATTGCAATCATACTTTGCAAAACTGTTTCTGGTCCTCTTCATGGATCAATATTGAAGATTACTGCACTAGTAAAACACCAACATACAAGTTGTTATCCCCCACTTTCAGGGATAACTAGGAGATCATGTCTCGAGGCCCACAGGTCCTAGACATGGATTACCGAGAGCAGGATTGACTTTAGCATGGCCCTGGAGGGCCCACCTTTTGATTCTTCCAGCATCTTCATCTTGTCAGCAGCAGCAACATCCATCACCATCGGGTTGGTCCTGTGTCAGAGATGGTTCTTGCTCCATGAGGTAATTGGTCCAGGTATTATGGTATGTGTCACTTTGATCATCAAACCCTTTGAATATGTGCATCCGATTCCTTTCATTTCTAACAACTGCTTGAATTTTACACTTGTCCAGTTGACCATGTTTGGGGGGATTGACAGGATGCCCTAGCAAGCCTGTGTCTGTAGGTTTTGGTTTGTCACTGGGGGGATTTTCTGAAAAGCCATCGTTCGCTCCCTTCACAGCATCACTTTTCCATCTTGTTTCCCGCTCACCTTTCCCATTCCACTTGTCCGAGCACTGGGTAGTGGGAAGAAGGGGCTAAAAGCCCAGAAGGTAAAAGCAAGCTGGTAAAAGATAAAAGCCTAATAAATAAAACATCGAGATGCTTCGCCCAGGGATCCCCGAGAAAGCAATAAAAGGCTTCTCAGCAAGAAACAAGAGGGACTCTAAAAATAATAAAACAAGGCCTAACCAGAGGATAGGGGGTCTCATCACGAGCCAACGTATTAGGTCCATGGGTATCTAGCAGTATGACATTGCCACCAGTTGGTTACCACGCTAGGGCAGTGACTCTTGGTTGCATGGCCAAGGGAAAGGGGGTCTCATCACGAGCCAACCTTCTCATCTTTGTGGAAGTACTCATGGGTAACACTGTCACCACTGGTCACCATGCCAGGGCAGTGTCCCTTGATTAGCTCTTGAACAAAAAGGAAAAAGCAATAAAAGATAAAAGAATAAAAAGAATAAGAATAAAAGGAAAGAATAGGCTTGGAAAGAATGCATCCATGACAGGTACAACTCACCTTCTAACAAAGGCACCCACAGGTAACACTTCTTGCATCCTTAGCCCTTATTGCACCCAAATGCTTGGACATCCCCTGACTACATCACCCATTTACATGGCTTGGATGAGGTCCCCTCCCAGAACTTTCCTTTTCCAGTGGGCACTAGCCCAATAGGACGTCTTGTCCTTTTCTCTAGACTTGTATTGTAGGCTTGTGTAACAGCTTTGAGCCGTTGATTGATGTATTAGGGATTTTATGCACATGTTTAATAATATTGATGATGAAATGTGATTGACATTGCTATGATCCCTGTGACTGATGAGCCCGTGGAGGGCGTAGCTTTTGATGTGCAGGACCATGCCCGACGGACAGGTACCATTTGGATCGGTACACATGGGGAGATGATCAGTTCAGATCTCCATGGGGCTGAAGAGCCCACTGGGTGGATGCTGAGACCCCATCAGGGGGCAAAGACAGGATGGAGATGGATCAAGGGCTTTGCACTAGAGAAGAAGAGGACGTCCCACCAAAGGCACCCCGACATAGCTTGACCTAGGGGGGTTGGCTCTTTTTCAGTGGAACGTTTGGCCTTGGAAGGCCTAGGACGTCACCATCATGACCATGATGTCACCCAACATCATGGACGTCTTGGGAGGCAGACTAGGCAGCATTGACACGTGTGGCAGGTTGGAGAAGCCCAAGGAGGGCTAACGTTTTGCTCCAGGATGCCCCATTTGCCCTAGAAGGGGTTGACGTCTCCCTTACAGGGGGTTATTACTTCTTTTCATCTTGATTAGGGTTTTAATTTAACAATTTAATGTACAACAGTATAATTTTCAATATTTTGGCCTTGTCGGCCTTTTTACGACCTAAAAGTAAAATTAGGTCATTGAGACAGTATAAATGAAGGATTTTCACTTTCATTTTTTCAGCATCTCTCACTCACCACTTGGTGAGGTCTAAAATTTGCACCCTATTCTAGGGTTTTTGCTGAAATAGTGAGGTGCACTTGTTGAAGGAAGATCTTTCTTGGCATTTTTGGCGTTTATCTTGGTGGAAGGTGTTACAACTAGGGTTTGCTTCTTGATTTCTTGGTCAAATGTAAGTGAATTTCTGCAAAACTTCTTGAATGAATGGTTGTAGTTTTATTTCTCTTGCATTTATGGTTATAATTTGTTGAATAAACCCTAGGGGACAAGCAGACATTGTAGGTCCTTATCTCATGTCCTCGTCAAGATTTCTAGCCTTTTTGTTTACTGAAATGAGATAGAGCCTTGCCATAGCAACACTCTACTCTTTCACACTGAAGAGGATTGAGCCTAGCCTTAGCTACACTCATTTTTCCCCTCTTCATATGCTAGCCGTACTATCCTTAAACTGAGAAGAAGGAGATGCCTTAAGCCTAGGCTCTCTACACTTGGGGCCGATTTTTTTCTAGGGTTTGCTGATAGAGCCTTGCTGTAGCAACACTTTGCTTCATCAAACCCTCTTGTCTTGGTTTTATGCTTCATCTTCAGCTAGCCGTAATTGCTAGTGAGTTAAGGAAGGAGGAGAGAGCACTGAGGCCTAGTTCATCTACACCAAGGTGAACCTTTCTCCCCTAGGGTTTGTGTTTTTGAGGCCTTGCTCTAGCAACACCTCAAGGCTAAATCCTCTAGTCCTTAGCCTTATTACATTATTTGATCCTTCAGCTCTTGCGTCCTCCCTCTGACTCCATTAACCCTAGGAAACACACTGATCTAAGACCTAGCCTATGAGTATTATGATAAAAAACAACAACTCTCTAATACTTTGAACAAATCCTAACTTTACTAACCCTAGCCTAAAACTAACCTCTAACCTATATGTTGTCGTCTTCTTTAATGCTATAAACATCTTATATGCATCATTTATTTCATATTTAAAGCAATTGAATGATTGGCTAAGGCGTTATTTCTAAAGTGTTGATATTGTTACATTGAATGCCATTAGCATTTATTGTGAAGTGATATTGTAATCATTGCTATTATACAACTTCGATTTGCTTCATCAATAATATTGTTTACCAATTGCTTATTATCAGAAAGTCATTTATTATATGAAGTACTAACCAGCAAGCAAACTTGCACATGTAGTTCAATGTTGCTTTGTTCTCGGGTAGGTGATACTTCTTGATTATTACTTCCGGATTGGCTATAAACCGAACTTTCTGATCAGGTGGTGACTTGTGAGGGGGGAATTTATCTTTTAACTCTTAAACCTTTTGCCTTCTCAAAACCCAGGTCACCGTGGATGTCTCCCCTAGGCCTTACCTCCCTAAATAGAAAGAACCATCCCATTGAGGTGACATTGGGTGGGATTGGTTCCAATTACGCTAGTTTGAACCCCTTTCATCTATCTACTTTCCTAAACTACAAACTGTGTGATAACACAAGTCACTTGGTGAAAATCCTTCACATGTGCAGGTTGTAGTCTAGTTCTAGAGTCTTAGAACAATCTCAGTGGGTCATCTATTGATATACGCAAGGCTGCAGGTCGAATTGCCATGAGTACAAGGTGTCAAATCTATGAAAACTATAGTCGGCCACTATGACAATTGTAGTTCCATTGATTAAATCTGCAAAAATTGTAGGTGGCGACACTCATAATTGCAAGTGTTGTTATCATAGTAAGTTCATGCCATGTGTATGAAGTTTGAACATCAAAATATACAGGTCATAGACCCTATTACCCACCAATTACCCACCAAGGTGCACTAGGATGGACTTGTAGTTGAGCTGCCAAAGATTGAACAAAGACTTGTTCAAAATCAGAGTCCAGAAGTCCAACTGGCCATGATGGCCCCTTTTCTTCTTCTTCATATCGCATTTCCATACCCCTATGGGAGAATTTTAATAAGACGAGCTAGCATGATGAACTTTGTAAAAGGCTTAGCCCTCTAAGACTTGGTGATTAGTACATTACTCTAGAGTGTTTTTTTTTTACTATTTATTTATATCTTGCTGCCTTAGTAGTGAGTTATAATTTTTAAGTTTTTTCACTCAATTACCACCAAAGCTAGAGTATGTCCTAGTGCCTCGGCTTTGGTGTGTTGTCTAAGCTTAGTGTCTAATGTATATTACCATGCTAGTCATCATTTTTGAGTCATATGGAAATTGCGCGAAGTTCCCCCTAGGATTTTTTTATGTTTTCTGCAAATAAAAAATTACCCGCAAACGCGATATTTTTAATTGTATTGGATGAATAAGTTACAAAAGTGGTAGTAGGATGCATCATATGCCTTAGGGGTGTTCATTTTCTTGCTTAGAATACCCACTTTACCTATGTACCCACTTTGTGAGTGACAATAGTGATTTTAATCACTAAAAATTAATTTCTCTCACAAAAAGGGAATAAAAGACATAAAAAAGCCAAGAAAACAACAATGCTATTTTTTGGGAAACATGTTGGGGACATGTTGCAAGTTAATTCACCCTCTCTTTGAGTTCACTGAGCCTTGTTGGCAATCAAGAGTGAGTTACATGTGAGTTACTTGATGAGTTGTCAAGCTAAGAGGAGATCTCCAAGAGGAGGTGCGCCCCCCTCTCAAGAGGTGGCACACCCTTGAGGTGAGGCGCCTACCTCTTGTGAGGTGGCGACCTCCCTATCCACCAAACTATCACACATGGCGAACTTTTGGAGTTGTGGGAGATGTGGTAGCCACAAACTCACACTTGTCACACATTTCTCTAACATGGAGCACTCTCCCCTTTGTCAAGCTAGTTGGAACTTGGGTGAAGATTGTTTGTTGTATCTGATCCAAGTGGATATCGGTGTCCACCCACCTTTTCCAACTCGCTCAAAACAATTTTTTGGCAATTTACTATTTTTAGCAGTTTTTAACTTCTGGGGCCATTTTGAGGGCCTAAATGAAGGTTTTTCGGGATCGAGGTTCTCAATGATAACCAAAGGCTCTAATTGAGCCCTCAAAATGAATCTCCTCGATGATACCTTTCCAACGAGCTATCGTGCGCCTAAAACAGAGATCGTATGCAAAAGTTACGACCCCGGGAAGTTGAGGTACTAACTTACCCAAACGGGGCCCACATGACTTTTGACGTTTCATCTCCTAGGGTTGAGGTATCAAAGATTCAGAGTGACATCTAGTGCTCAAGTATCGCGGTGCTCTATATAGATACATCCAGACCGAAATGGAATTTCTGGACATCTCGTCCTTAGGCGTGGCCTACTGATATGCTGTCAAAATCGAGTAGAAGTTCAAACAAAAGACGCGGCAATTTGGGCTTGGGAACCCCTCAGAGCAAAAGCCAGGAAGGGGTAGCCCCAACCCACAGAACAAAGGACAAAGCATAGATGGACAGTATCAAGATAACTAGTCCAAGCCGCAAGCAAAGAAGGACACCGGAAAGACAAAGAAAGATATCGGGAAGTGGTGCGACTTCCATAAGAGCCCTTGGCATAACACTGCTGACTGTCGCTCAAAGCAATCGCTGGTGGTTGAAGTGAAAGCCTCTGAATCAGATGCGGGTTCTGACTTTGAGTCAGAACCAGAAAGGGGAAGACGGATCATTGATGCGGAACCTAGTGCCACCGTTGCTACCACCAAGCTCCAGCCTGGTGAATCAAACGAGCCAGAAGAAGGCGGGCGCCTCTTCCATTCACAGATGTGGGTAAAAGGCACCCCGCTGCACTTCATTGTTGACAGCGGTAGCAAGAAGAACCTCATCTCAGCAGAGGTCGTCAAGCGACTGGTCCTGCCGACAACGTCACACCCACAACCCTACACCATTGGATGGCTCCGCCAAGGAAGCGATCTCTGCGTCAGCCAACAGTGTCGATTGTCGTACGACATCAAGCCCTTCAAAGACGAGGTATTGTGTGATGTTTCTCCTCTCGAAGTTTGTAATGTTCTTTTGGGCCAACCTTATTTATGGAAACGTCATGCTGTATGAGTCTAGGCTTCGTAGTGTTATTATTACTTTGAACAGGAAATTGTATAGGATACCCGAGGCAGTCCCTCCTTGTGTTATTTCCTTGATCACTGCCAAGCAATGCATTAAGGTCATCTCTTAGACCGGGAAATTTGTCTTCTTCGTGATTCGCTCTCAGAGTGAGTGAAAGATCGCAGCCACATCTAGGGCCTCCACGACCCATCTCTCCACACAACATAAGCAAGTGGATAAGGTCATGGAAGAATACTCAGATATTTTCTCCTCTCCTGCCGGGGTACCTATGCATTGCTAGGTCAAGCATCCCATCGATCTGACCCCAGGCGCATCGCTACCCAATGGGCCAGTCTACCGCCACTCTCTGTTAAAAAAAGAGGAGATCAAGAGGCAGATCCAAGAACTGCTCCACAAGGGGCACATACGTCCCAGCTCATCGCCTTGTGGGAGCCCAATCGTGCTAGTGTAGAAGAAAGACGGGACCTGACGACTCTGCATTGATTACCAGGCCCTAAATAAAATCACAGTCCGAAACCGATACCTGATTCCCCGAATCAACGGCCTCCTTGATCAGCTCACGGGGGCCAAATACTTCAGTAATATTGATCTGAAGTTTGGCTACCACTAGGCTCCAATAGAACAGACAGATGTATGGAAGACCGCCTTCAAGTCAAAAGAAGGTCTTTTTGAATGGTTGGTCATGCCCTTTGGTTTGACAAATGCTCCAACAAATTTTATGAGGATGATGGACGATATCCTATGACCTTTCACCAATACTTTTGTAGTGGTGTATTTGGATGACATCCTCATCTACAACAAGAGTTGGGCAGAGCACTTGCAGCATATTCAATAGGTTTTGCACACCCTGTGGCAGCACAAAATATATGCAAACTTGGAAAAATGCTCCTTCGGCATGGACAAGGTCCATTACTTAGGCTACATCGTTGATCAACATGGTGTGCATGTGGATCCAGCCAAGATCCAGGTCATCTGTGACTGGCCAACCCCAACCACACTCACTGAACTTCAGAGCTTCTTGGGCCTTGCCAATTTCTATCGCAGGTTCGTGTTGGGATTCTCTCATATCGCATGGGCCCTCAGCCAAGTAACCAGGGGTGGCCATAAGGCAAAATTTGTGTGGAGCCTGTCCCAACAACAAGCCTTCTATGACTTGAAGAAGCTTTTGTGCTCATCCCCAGTACTTTCATTACCGGACTTGCAACATCCCTTTGAGATCGAGACAAATGCTTCAGACTATGCTGTGGGCGCCGTTCTCACTCAACACGGCCACCTCGTGGCATATCATAGTGAGACACTATCAGATGCTGTCTATAAGTACCCTACTTACGACAAAGAAATGTACTCCATTGTGCAAGCCTACCGCCAGTGGAGACATTACATTCTTGGGAAGTTGACAGTCATCCACACTGATCACAAGCCACTATAGTTCATGCAGACCCAAGGAAAATTGCAGAATGGCTGCCATCAGAAGTGGTCCACATACTTACAACAGTTCCACCTTAACATCAAGTATAAAACAGGAAGTACCAACTGAGTTGCTGATTGCCTCAGTCGACCTCCAATCGCGACACTCTCCACGATGCTAGACTCTTGCAGTCATGAGACCTCCGGATGGCCCCACCTCTACGAGACAAACCTTGACTTCTCCACCACCTACCAAATGTTGGGCACCAATTCAGTGGTTGCTAGTTTCCATCTTCAAGATGGGTTGTTGTGCCGTCTGGGCCATCTTTGCGTTCCATCAAGCGAGCGCGCGAAGCTGATTTGGGAAGCTCACTATTGTTGGGTGGCAGGACACTTTGGCGTCGAAAAGACAGTGGCAGTGCTGCAAAAACATTTCTACTGACCGAAACTTCGACAAGATGTCGACAAGTATATCAGGTCCTACACCGTCTGCGCTATTACCAAACCGACCACTAAGAAACAAGGCCTGTACACCCCTCTTCCTACTCCTGACAGGCCATGGGAATCCATTTCAATGGACTACATGTTGGGCCTCCCGTCCACCAAGAGGGGAAATGACTGTGTTTTTGTGGTTGTTGATCGCTTTTCCAAGATAGCGATTCTAGCCGCCTACAAGAAGAACATCACAGCAGAAGCCACTGGCAAGCTCTTCTTTGAACGAGTATGGGTACATTTTGGGATCCCACAAACCATTATCTCAGATCGTGATAGTCGGTTCCTCAACACATTCTGGTCGAGCCTCTGCTCACTACTGGATACCAAGCTCACCAAATCAACTGCCTTCCACCCCCAGATAGATGGCCAAACTAAGGTCGTCAATCAGAAGATTGTACATATCCTGCACATGTACAATTCAAAACACCCTCGCACATGGGATGAGAGTCTTCCCTATGTCCAACATAGCTACGATCGAGCCTTGCATAGCTCAACTGGCCACAACCCCTTTCAGGTGGGGTTGGGATTACAACCATTGGGCCCCATGGATGTTGCACTACCCTTGGTGAACACCTCGACCGACTCATTCCCTACTCCACCAAAAGCTGACAAAGCCACCTGGTTCATTGAGCGGATCCAACACATTCGCCAACAGTTTCAGGATATTCTACAAAAGTCTAATGCCAAGTACAAGCAGTGCCATGATCAACATCGAGTGCCACATAAGTTTCAGATGGGAGACAAAGTTTGATTGCACTTGCAGAAAGAACACCTTACAGGGCCCCATTAGAAGCTTTGCCCACTTTGTTATGGGTCGTACACCATCACCAAGGTTGTGGGTGACAATGCTTTTGAGCTCAACATTCCCCCTTTCCTTGGCCTGCACCCAGTCTTCAACGTGGCTCTCCTTCGGCCATATTTCCCACCATTATTGGACACCTCAGAGATAGCATAGTAGTTGACACCAACAGAGCTCAACCCTGACTGCATGCAACATGCATCCAATGATCAGATTGTGGACACACAAATCAAGGTCAATCGACAACAAAGGATCCAACTTTATCGAGTCATCAAAGCAGGGCAGCTCCTGCACCAAGGCAAGTGGCTCACCCGGGGCCAAATTCAACAGAAATTTCCTCATCTGATGGGGGAAATCAACGCAATGGAGACCATTGTTTCCTAAAGAGGGAGGATTGATCTAGGTGGATATCGGTGGCCACCCACCTTTTCCAACTTGCTCAAAATTATTTTTTGGCAATTTTAGCAATTTACTATTTTTAGCAGTTTTTAACTTCTGGGGCCATTTTGAGTGCCTAAATGAAGATATTTCGGGATCGAGGTTCCCAATGATAGCTGAAGGCTTTGATTGAGCCCCCAAAATGAATCTCCTCGACGATACCTTTCCAATGGGCTATCGTGCGCCTAAAACAGAGATCGTATGCAAAAGCTATGACCCCGTGAAGTTGATGTACTAACTTACCCAAACCGGGCGCACATGACTTTTGGCGCTTCATCTCCTAGGGTTAGGTTTTTGGATGTCTAGAGTTTTTGACATTCTTGTTTATTGTAAAAAGGCCTTCAGAGCCTCATTGTAATCATCTTCTTGTGAATGAGCTCAACCGTCACATCTCTTCTCAGAGATAAGCCGCCACCATTCCAACAAGTTTGTTTTCCGCTGCATTTTACAGTTTCAACTTATTTCCTTATTGAATAGAAAACTAGTTTTATTGTATCTCTGCTATTCTGTGTTAAGCATCTTTTAATAATGTGTATTCATTTCGTTCTGCTCATAAAATCTGGATTAGTATAATTGTATAGTACTATCATTTGAGCTGGAATAAAAGGTTTTGGAGGCTACATTGGTGTAATGCTTTTCATGTGTGGATCTTCTATGTCAATCTGCTTATGTGAGGTATAATCTTTCTTATTTTTTGCATTTTAATTGGTGAAAGTTGGCTTTCTAAAAGAATTGTTTCCTAGTAGGATAAGATTAGAAAAGCTAGTTTGCTTCATAATCTTATTGCCCACTTACATTAGATCTCTTTGAATTGCATGTCTATTTAGTTTAATTCTCATGCTTTTCAAGCATCTTTTGTAGGTGACACCATACTTTTAACAGTTGTGTTTTGCAAGAAATTTCTAAGTTGCAGGTTCTCACACTTGAAGAGGAGGTTGAGCTAGATTGCATCTACCTCACACTTCAAGATCTACAAAGGACATAATCCCTCTGTTTTCCATAAAGAAGACTCTATTTGCCCAAAAGATTTCAAGCCACAAGCACCTTCTTCTATCTCTTTCTCTATAAAATTCAACACTTCTTGGTTACCTTCACTGCTTGCAAGTAGATCTAGTTTCACTTATAAGAAATCATATATAGATCTTTACTTATGCATGTTGAGATTTGGGTACCAGGGAAAGTGGTCCCCTTGTGTTTAGGAGTCTCTAAACAGAAAGGGGGAGAGTATTACCGTCATGCTTGTACCAATGTTACCAGAACTGAACCGGTCGACCCCAAAAACCAGAACTGAACCGGAAAAAAACGGGATAAAAAAACCGGTCACTAAAAATACATAAAATATTCAAATTTTTGAAAAACAAATATATTTTATGTGCATCCATGTGAATCCAAACCATTATACACAAATTTGCAAAGTTTCTCATATATATTCATGTGCATCCATGTGAATCCAGATTCCAAACCATTATACACAAATTTGCAAAGTTTCTCATATATATATAACAAGTAATAGTGTATAAAACCAAAATAGCACTAAGAGTAAGTACACTCCATAAGTCCATATGAATAGCCGAATCAAAATACATCATCAAAAAGGCTCTAAATGGCCAAAAATAACTCTAGAGTCTAGAGAGTAGATACTAGAGAGTCGAAGACTACACAATCTAATAATCTGAAATAATTAAACTGTAAACAGTTACATGATGATGATACAAATTCAATCATACAACTAGTACTAACTTAGTTACTAACATAAATGATGACATTGCCAACTCAACACTGTTGTCCAAACCC
>ML834246.1:64165-84939 GCA_009831015.1 Picea engelmannii
TTTAGGGGCTAAATTTCGCTCATGGGCTAATTTTCCATGGTTTTTCCAAAAATGAGATTCGCTATTTTAAAAATGATTCGCCCAAATTCTATAGGATAAAATTATTTTACCTTAAAAATCGCCAAAAATTTATAAAAACTATACAAAATCCTTAGAAATTTGAATATTTTTACAAAAATATCCGCAAACATTTATAGTTGGCATATGAAGGATTAGTAGGATTCGCCAAGGTTTCTACATTTTAAAATGAATTTCCATCCTTAAAATCATCCCTGAGTGGTAGTGATGCCAATCTTGATGATTATGACATGGAGGACTCTAGAATCTAGTTATTGCTAGAATCTAGATGGTTGATGCTCAAATGATTAATCATTGATGAACTATGTAGTATGGATGTCATTTCTATCTATATTGATGTACAAATATGCATGTTTTCATATATTCTGCAACTAATTTGTCTTTCTACATATTTTTTTGAATATAAATGCAATATATATAAAAAATTATATTTATATATAACAGATGCTTCCCGGACACTTCGCTTCCGACGCTCCCGCTTCCTAAAACACTCCTGCTTCTGGCAACACTGGTGTACACACCTCAACAAGTGGGACATCTATATAATGTGAAATTTCTTTTGCAGGTCTTCAATTCTTTTAAGAAAAACATTTCATTGTTCTCAAGACCTCTTTGGGCGAGCATCTAGAAGGTTATAATTTTGGCTTTTATCTTTTTCCAACTACATTCCCTCTGGGCCTTCAACCCCTTCTTCCCATGAAATGAGGTACAATCCCTTCTTGGGTCAGTGCACCCGAACATCCCAAAAGATGAGGAAACAAGATGGAAAGAGCATGGAAGGTGATAAGTATGATCGAGAATGGACGATGACTCTTCAAGGAACCCCCAGTAAAGATGAGGAAACAAGATGAGGAAACAAGATGGAAAGAGCATGGAAGGTGATAAGTATGATCGAGAATGGACGATGACTCTTCAAGGAACCCCCAGTAACACCCCATCCTAATGGGTGACCAACTTACTAGGACAAAATGACACCCACCAAGGTTAAATAAGGTAGAGTATAATTTCCAAGCAAACGTTTTGTAATAAAGAAAGGATTCTTTGCAACATGTTCAAATGCTTCAATTATTCGGGTGACACTTACCACGATACTAGACTTATTACCTCATGAAGCAAGACCTGTTGTCCTCCTGGGCCAGGCCGGTGTGATGGATGTTGTTGGTGACGTATGATGGTGCATCAATGAATAGGAGGGGCCCTGCGGGGCTATGCTAGTCAATCTAGCTCTCGACACTCCATGTTTGCTACCTGTGGACCTCGAGACATGATCTCCATAGTTACAGGGACCACAAGCATTTCCCCAAAAAAGAGATTGTAACAAATTAATAAAATTAGTGGGCTACTTAGTGCCCAGTATTCAATCCCCCCTGGGGGATCGATGTCCTTTCTGTGATTGCTCTATTTTGCCTCATTTTAGTTTTTTTCTTCGTTTTACTTACTTAAAAAAGACAAAATAAACCATAAAATTTATCACAACACCGCAAAACAATTAGATTAGATTTCAATTTCCAGTTTAACTTAGATTAGATTTTAATTTCTGCAATTTACTTTCAGCAATTTCAAAGTTGGCAAATAAACCATCCCCTCAGCTTCCCCTAGTATGTTCTTGATCCTTCCTTTGTGAGTCTTGGCTTGATCTTTGGTGTGGGTTCCATATAGAATAGGGACTGGTCAGTGTGGATCTAGTTTTAATAGGACAATCCAATAGTAGTTATTGCTAAATTGGGAACCTACAAACAAACTTGTGTGTGAAGTCAGACGGGACCTTTGAGATCTAGGATCTCCCCGTGTTGGACCTCCGGCGTTGTTCCTTGTACCCAATTAAGGAATAACTTATAGAGGGTCAAATCTTAGATTAGATCTCTTTTTTGCAATCGCACACACCTTTCATCCATAAGTGGACTTGCACTCACATAAGTCACTTCACAATAAACCCACGAACTAAACTACTAATCTTAATAATAAAATTGGCAAGAGCATTGCAATAAATTTTCATCTCGACATCATTTTACATTTTGCAGCAACATTTACTTTTGGCACTGGTCTATACTTTGCTTTTGATTATAATTATTTACTTCCAAGTACCAACATTTGCTTTAAGTCTATATCATTTGTGTTGAAGTACTTTATCTCTCTCACAAGCAATTTCCTTTATTGTGTCATATATTTCCTAGATTTCCTTTTTTGGTACTTAGCTTACTTAGCCTTAGTTATTTTTTAGGGACTAAGCCCCTTGGCTTCGCTAGGAGTTGGCCTAGACAGAGGAGTTGAGGATCAGGTGACAACACCTTGACTCGAGACTTGCCCCCAAGGACACACCCGGTGGATTGAAGATTTCTTCCACGCTATCCAAGGTGTGTATAAGGCAGCAACATAGACTACACTACATTAAAGGGTATTTCTCATGCAAATACGGTCTCGACAACTCTATTGTTTGTCATATCCCTACGACCAGTGTCAAACATTTTTTCCAGGGGTTCGAGGTTCAATGTCTTACAGGCCTCTTCAATGATTAGAGGAACTTTCTCCCCCTTCTTTCCTCCTTGGCCAAATGTGCTTCATCGTGTTCCTTCTGAAACTGTGCCATTTCCCTTGGGGAGACAATGCTACAAAACTCACTTCCTTTGTTGGGAATAGGATGAAAATGGGCATTAGCCCTAGTATAGGACCCTGTATAATTCATGTTGCACTTGTTGCAATTTTACTTGCAGTTTCCATTCATTTGGTGTTTTGGTTAAGGATCCATATCCATAGGTAAAAGGTTGTGTCCCTATCTTTGTCACATGCTTCCGTAGCAGGAAATCAACATGATATTTCTGCTGATTTTCTTCACCATCCTTCTTCATCCACAACTTTCCCACCTTGAAATTACACGGCCAGCTGGTGAACATGCAGCAATTGGAAAATTATAGAAGAAAAGTAAGAAGGAATGGGAAAGAAAATGAAAAAGAAATGTGGGTCTTCTTCCCAAAAAATAAAGTTTTGTAGCTATCTGCTTTTAATCTTGCACTCCAGAGTCCAAACTCGCCCAATGAAAGTGCTGGACTGCTGGTATGCCAAATGGGAACTATGCTCTCCAAACACGCTCTCTAAATGGGGACTGTGTTCTCCAAAAGGCTGGTGTTCCTATGCTTTCCAATTGCTGCTCTCACTGTTCTCTCCAAAAGCTTGCTAGTGCTCTCAAAGTTGCAAATGAAAGTGAACAAAGATGAAATCAGGGTTTCTGTTTGGTTTTGAAGTTGTGTGGGGAACTCATGTGCCCCCCTCCTCCTCATTTCCCTCCCAAAAAATCCTGTGCCATTAAGGAATCCTGTAGGGCCTGTGTTGTTTTTTCTTTTTCTATTTATGTACGGCATCCTTTTTTAGCAAACAAGAACGGTTCCCAATTTTCAAGAATAATTTCCATCTACTGGTAATGGATTCAGCACAACCGAAAATGGATCCAGGATCTGGAAACGGATTCTATCCAAAATCCGCTGATTCCTGCAGATTCAGATATGGATCCCCAAATCCCCAATTCCAATCTGGACTGGGAGCAAGATTGGCATCTTGGGTAGATGATTCTGGCAACGGATAATCCTTTCCCTCTTGATTATGAGTTTATCTACTATGATTGTCCCTGCTAAGATTACATGTTCTTGTTTCATTTTTCAAGTGCAAATTATAGCAATTCATAAGGGATTTATTGTCTAAGTGATCTTGTGAGTGCACTTTGAAGAGTAATTGTTTTGCAATTGTTTTACATAGTTTAGAAGTGTGTATCAAAAATATTTCCTAGGAGCAAAATACTTTCCACTTGTATGTGTTTTGTAGTTCTTTTTTTTACCTGAGGTTAATTTATTTGTTTCATTCTAAGTTTCAAGGATTTTTCCGTTGAAATGGTTTGCAGTGAATGCATAGGGGATGAGTTAATTGTTCTTAAGATTTTAGATTTTTTATATGAAAGCCCATAATCCTTGTCAGCCATGTTTGATACCTACATTCAGCATATGTTTTAGGAGTGCAAATTCTACAGCTTTGCCCCAAAACAAAGTTGCAAAAATTGGCTTACCTTAGATGTTTGACATCTGCATCCAAAACTTAAAATCCGACAGTCAGGTTTTGGATGCCAAATCCTTATGAAGTTCTTTACTTGAATCATTTGACCAAGTTCAATCCCACATTCCAGTGTCTAAAACTCAGTGATGTAACTGGGATGATTGAGCTACTGAGTGTAGTGAGTCTAACGCCATTTTTCCTTAGTGAGTTCTATCACAATCTATCGTTTTTAGGTAAATTTCCAAGATTTTGCATAGGTCAGATTACTTAAAACTAGAGACTTGTTTAAACTTTAGATATGTCACAATTGTCAAAAAATGCTCTGATTTGTTTATTGTGCATGAGAAACAAAAAAAACAGGATAACTCAGATATCGTTTTCTAAGTAATAGTTTTCATATGAAGTACCATTCCTTTAAAGCTTAATTTTGGATTTTATAAATGAGTTGTGGAGTATATAACTTGATTTACAGGGAAGGAAGTTGGAAGCAATATCTTATTTAAGAAAACTTGCGGCCTTTGAGGAGCCAAAAGAACATTGGTCTAAAGCACGTTATTACCAAGGATTGGTCACGTTAGCAAGGTGTGCAAATAATGACCATCTTATATCAAGCATAGCTATTATTATTTTTTCATGTGTTTATGCTGTATATATATATTTGTACTGTATCTTTATATAGCATTAAAAAGAATTATCTTTCAGTGTTTTATTTCAAGAAGGCGAAAAAGTTGAAGCGGTGCACTATCTTGGCCTAGCTGCAAATTATGATCCTTCAGTAAAATCTTATTTGCAAGAGTGGGAAGACAGCCCTGGACATTAATAGGGAAGTTGGATCTTATGAGCATTGTAGATTAGATACACATTGTTTGTGACTATAGTTTCACATGTTTGTAGGCATTTATAGTATGACTCTGGATCATATCTGCAGGCCAGAAGTCAGCAATTCAATTCAAGTGAGTCCACTTGGAACAAATCAAGGTTGTTCATTTGGTTTCTCTCGTTGTAAGTTGTGATGCTTGCAGATGTAAAAAGTGAGAATTGTGCCAATCGCCAAAACTGAGTTTTCTGTTCCAAGTCATCATTATGTACCTGTAGTTGTGGGTTGATTTGAACTTATTCTCCTCAATGTTTGGAGCAAGACACAATCTCCCACATAAATCATAGGCATCTCCATGTAAAAGATCGTTGCAGCAGAGCAGGGAATATTTAACTTCATTCATGCCATTTGTTCACAAATAATTGTAGTTGTCTGGCATCAAAGCCATAAAACTTTCATTCATTGAATTTTGAAGGAGAATAAGAACAGTGCTGTGCAAAAGCACTCTCTTGGAAAATTTATTTGACCATCTGCTAGGAACAGAATTTATGCATTTTCCACTAAATATGTAAAGTGAATTTTTATAGTGCAATAGCAATTTGGATTTCTTACTGATTGAGACTTATCTACTTTCTTCTTATTAAAAGAAGCGGGGAAATCATGATAACTGACATGGATATCAATTTGAATGAGTTATAAAATTTTAAGTGCTAGTTTTTATTGATTTTCTTTCTCAACTGTTATAAGGTCAAGCTGGTTTTGTTCAAGTGGTTAATCAAGTGATCTTTCTTCACAGAGATCTAGGTTCAATTCCCATAAGAACATCTGCCATGTTAATATGGCCATGACATGTTATCTTATGATATCCCATTGTTCACTAAGCGTAGGCAGTTTCTCCAAGGAAGTATATCTTAATGGACGAGGCTAGAAGCAAGTCTTGGGTGATTTTCACTAAATAGATACCCCTCTGTTGTGGCATATAAGTCAAAGGTTGATCTTACTCCATTAACAATGAGCCATTACTTACAAAAAATATAGATACCTATCAATGGTTCCAAGGGCTTGTTTATAAATCTATATATGCTAGTACCTAAATGAATTTTCCTAATTAAATGGATTTGTGTAGTTTCTATATGACTTTATTGATGTTCTGGAATGGGGAAGAAAGAATTGGGACCTAGACAGGTTGCCATGGATCAGATCCTAAAAACCAGATTAGAATTGATTCCAGTTTGGGGTCAAAGAAGTGAAATTTTGTTGTTTATAACCTCAAGAAAAGTTGCCTTAGAGGTCTTCACCACGTTCTACAGGTTGATAGCTTTGCAATGGTGGTTTGTTTTCATCAAATAGAGATTGTATACGAAAGGTATGCCCCCAACAAGGTAATGGTCCAATTGTTCCCTGCAGGTCCAAGTGGCAGCCACTTTAGCTCACCATGATACACCCATGTGGAGGTCATAATGTATGGGAATCCACTAAATACTTCCAGAAGCATCATGATGATTCCAAGAAGGTTTTGAAACCCTAAACCTGGCCTTAGCTCTAGCATTCAAAAACCTAGTAGGAGGGAATCACTTTATATTGATGCTTTTGTTTTTCCATAGTATGAGCAGTTTGAAATCTGGGGATTTCAAATATGTTGAACTGCTGTCTCGGCTCACAGATCTGATACTCTGGGGGTTTCTGGATGCGTTGTAGTTACTGGTTTAACATGCTTGGTGATTTTCACATGTGTGTGTCATACAAATAAAGGTTTGAGCAGTATATATGATGTAAGAGAAATAAGGAACCCACAGAACTCAATAGCATGTATTATATGAAAAAAGCAGGAAATACAACTGACATGCTGAAAGCAGAGAACTAATCATCAACGACATCTCATGGATCATCACTGGAATACAATGCAACTAATATAAAATACCTGTGATTAGAAGATGTGAATGGATCTGCACATGCACAGATAGATCGGTAACATGCAGCTTCCGTTGAAACCCACGTGAACTGCTGCAAATAAGGATATATTCGGCCTGGTGGCTATGCTCAATCAATCGACCTGAAAATTGTTTCAAAAGATGTCTCTTGCCCTTACAACTCCTCCTGGTAACTGTCGGACTGAAGATCGGTCCACTACGAATCAAACTGGACCCCGAATGGGACCCCTTGAGGGTTTGCACCCCTCTCTTGGACAATTGATGTGCTCCAGTGATTCCACTGTCAGAATCTGGCAATGTATGGCTCAAACTGAGCACCCTGCTATGCTATGTACTGGGTTAGAAGGGTTTCTTCGGTTTTGGACCGGTGAACTCTCTAGATCCCTAAATTTGCTTCTCTGGAAGCTGCGCCCTAAATGGAAAATTGGTGTGCCCTGGTGGATTGCTCCATCAAAATTAGAAAAGTGATAGCTCAAATGAAGTGCCATGTGTCCCTCTCAACTAGGTCGGAAGTATTTGGCTGGATTTGACCTAAGCTCGACCAACTGCTCAAAATTGTCTCTCAAACCCCTGTGCTCTCACTGGCTGCAATGTACATTGACTAAACTGGGTCTAAATACTCCTGATTTGGCGCGGTGAAATACCTGGATGGTATCTTCGATAGGCTAGTGTGTGTCTTCCAACATCGAAACCGATCTGGGTGGTGGTTTCCTCCAGAAATCCACAAAACATCAAAGAGGTCGACTTCCTCCTCTGGAACCTATTCTTAACTCAAAATCACAACATAATGAGGAATCAAGTCGAATTCCTCTTCTTATACCTTCCTCGATCTAATTCTTTGTTGACATCACTTAAGCTAGGCGCTTCTCCTCCTAAGTCAAATGATTAATTAATTAAGTCCCCCTTCAACACCTATTTCTTTGTTGACTTTGGCTTAAGTGACTTTTCCTATGCTTTTTGGCTTAATTCATCATTTAACCATTTATTCACCCTTATTTCTCCCTTTGTTCCCTATTTGTGCCTGACTATAGTCTATGGGAACATATAGACTACTAAGTCACTCCCTGCTGGCCTATTTTTTGGAATGGGACATCACAACCCTCCCTTATCGAGATTGCTTGTCCTCAAGCAACATCAATCTTGGGTGCAACAATATATGCTCTACCTCCCATGTGGCATCCTCCACTAGAAGTCCCCTCCATCTGACCAAGCACTTCTTCATGACCTTGCTCCTCAATCTGCGCTCTCTTTGCTCTAGCACCTCCTCCAGCTCTAGCTCCAATTGACCCTCCTCTTCCAAAGGTGGCAACTCCTTTGAAATGCTAACCTGTTGTCCCACTACCTTTTTAAGGCAAGAAATGTGGAACACGTTGTGAATCTTGCTACCCTCTGGCAACTCTAGCTCAAAGGCCACTTCGCCTACCTTCCTGCTGACTCTGTACGGTCCATAGAACTTAAGATTCAACTTCTCTGCCCCACTTCTTTTCAAGGAAGACTGTCTATATGGCTGTAATCGAAGAAAAACCAAGTCCCCTACCTCGAAAATGCGCTCTATCCTCTGCATGTCAGTATAGATCTTCTGCTGGTTTTGAGCTGCCTATAAGTTCTCCTTTACTGCTCGTAGAATCCTCTGACTCTCCTCAACCCGGTCTTTGGCCCCTAGGACCATGCTATCCCCAAACAAAGTCTCCACCAAAGAGGGTGCATTGTATCCATACAATGCTCTAAATGAAGACATCTTGATAGACATGTGGTAAGTTGTGTTGTAACAATACTCACCCATGTGCACTGCTGCCCCCCCACATAATTTCTTAGATACCCCTCCACCCATTTGTTGACAATCTTTGTCTGTACATCTGTCTGCGGGTGGTAGCTGGTACTCGTGGCTAACTCTGTGCCCATCAACATGAAGATCTCCTGCCAAAACTCGTTGATGAAGCACCCATCTCTGTCACTAGCTATTTGCCCGGGTAAACTGTTCAACCAGAAAACCTCTCTGAAAAATAGCTTCGTTACCTGTATGGCCTTGTAGTTCGTGGGTATGGAAAAGAAGTGTGCAAATTTGGTCAGCCTATCGACCACTACAAACATACAGTCCCTGCCCTGCACTCGAGGAAGACCTGTAATGAAGTCCATAGAAATGTTCTCCAATTTCTGCTCTGGAATGGGTAGAGGTTGAAGTAACCCCACGGGGTGTGTCTGCTCAGACTTGTTCTGTTGACAAGTCGTGCACTCCCGGATGTGTTTTAGTACATCATCCTTGAGAGCCTTCCATGAGAATCTCTCCATGATCTGCTGGTAAGTTTTGAAGTATCCTTGATGCTCGGTTGTAGGTGAATCATGACAAACCTTCAGAACCTTCCCTTTTAAGGTAGATTCTGGAACCAAGTAGATCCTGTCCTTATAGAAAATGACATCGTTTAGCACCCGATATCTATCATCAACTACTTGTCCATCCAGTAACTCACAAGAAAACTTGTTTTTGGAGTACTCCAACAAATGTGCCTTCCAGTCTGTGCAAATATCCATCATCGAACACCTTGCTGGCCTCCTGGACAAGGCATCTTCTACGACATTCCTTTTTCCTTTAACATACTCAATGTCAAAGTCAAAGGCTTGGATCTTTGAAACCCACTTCTGTTGTCTCTTGTTGAGGTCTTTCTGATCCAGGAAATACTTGAGACTATTGTGATCAGTCTTCACTACAAACCTGCTACCCACCAGATACTGCCTAAATTTGGTTAAGGCATGCATGATTGCTAGCATTTCCTTGTCGTAAATCGAATAGAGTCTCTCCGACTTGTTGAGCTTCGTGCTCTCGAACACAATGGGATGTCCCCCTTGCATCAAAACTGCTCTGATCCCCACCCGTTATGTGTCACACTCTAAGACAAACGACCGAGAGAAATCCAGAGGGGCTAGAACAGGGCATGTGCTCATAACCTCCTTTATTTTCTCAAAATTCTGTTGTGACTCATTCGTCCAATGAAAAGCACACTTCTTGGTTAGATCTTTGAGCGATGCTCCCAACTATGAAAAGCCCCTGACAAATCGCATGTAGTAACTGCATAACCCAAAGAATCCCTTCAGCTCTGTGAGGTTCTTGGGTGTTGGCAAATCCAGAATGGCCCTAATCCTCTCCTAATGAACCTGTACTCCTTGCTCATTGATGATATGCCCAAAGTACAATAGTTCTCTCATTTCGAACTCACACTTGGACTCCTTGGCATATAATGATTGTGCCTGCATAATGCCCAAGACCTCCTCCAAATGGTCATCCCATGTCCTGCTGTAAATCAAAATGTCATCGAAGAATACCGAAAGGTACTTCCTCAACTGCCCCCTGAAGATGTGATTCATGCAAGACTGAAAGGTGGTCGGTGCGTTGGTCAATCCAAACGACATGACCAAAAACTCGAAGTTTCCAAAATGGCATTTGAATGTTGTCTTTTCTATGTCCTGCTCTTTGATGTTGATCTGATGATATCTTGACTGCAGGTCAATCTTGGTGAAGAAAATTGCCCCATGTAGCTTGTCCATCAACTCATCTATGCGTGGAATGGGGTACTTGTAGTCAATGCACATGCTCAATGTGGCATCTTTCTTCAATACCAAAATGACTGAAGAAGCAAAAGGACTTGTGTTGGGCTTGATGTGCCCCATCGCAAGCAATTCCTTGATTGCTTTCTCGATCTCGTCCTTGAATTTCTTGGGGTGTCTATAGGGTGTGATGATCACTGGTGTAGCCCCTGCCTCCAAATCAAGAGTATGCTCGAACCCCCTGTCTAGTGGTCTCCCTAGTGTTATCGGACCAAACACTGGCTCATATTGACTCAAAAGATTTATGATCTATGCATGGTAATGCTTTTTGTCCTCTTAGTCCTTTCAGGTGGTAATCATACATTGTTGCATATGTTACATCACCAAGACGAAAGATCCGCTCCATCCTCTTCGTTGATACTGCCCTGGGTGCTCTTGTAGACATACCTCTCAATACCACTCTCGATCCACTGGCATCTCTGAAGCTCATGGTCAACGTATGATAGTTGAACCCAATCTCCCCCAATGAATATAACCATTGTACCCCTAACACTGCATTTGTATCTGACAGGTCAACTACATAAAAGGTATATGTCAGGGTGTAGTTGCCTAGCTTGACCTCTAGGTGTGGGACCATGTCCAAGCATGTCATAGTGTATCCATCTTCCATTGGCATGGTGAACCTCTCAAACTCCTCCGTGTGTAAACCCCTCCGGGTTATTAAGGACACATCGATGAAATTATGGGTGGCCCCACCATCAACTAGAGTTGTCATGTCTTGCCCCTGTATAAGGCCCTTGAGCTTGAGAGTGTTGTACCTGGGTACTCCAAAAAGGGTTGCTATGGTTCCCCCTTTCACTTCTCTACGAGGTTGTCTCCTTTGGTTGTGCCTCTGCCTATATTTGAGGTTTCTTCGAATGTCGCTCTGGATCATGTGTAGGTTCATCCTCTGAATCGTTGTCTGCCTATGCCTCAATCCCCTGATCCTTCTCCTCACTACTTGATTCCACCTCAATGTAGTGGATTTGTCCCTTTCCCATGCATCGATGCCCTGGGACCCAAGGGTCTCTACAAGAGAAGCAAATATTCTTCCTCATCCACTTTCGTCTGGTGTCATCATCTAGCTTGGGCTTGCCCTTCCATTCCCTCTGAGGATTTTTCTGATCCTTGTCTCTCTGTGGTACAAAGTGTTTGGTAATAGGTTTTGGGTTTCAACATTGAGTCCCGCATATCTCTAGTGCGCACAATGGCCTCTTGTAGGGTGTGAGGCTTGAAATCCTTAACCCAACCCCTGAATGGCTCTGTCAACGCCTTGGTGAACAACATCACCAATCTGTGCTCTGAAATATCTAATACGACCACTGCCTTCCGTTGGAACTCTATTATGAAAGCATCAACTGACCCTGTTTGTCTCAACTGTGTAAGATCTATGAAATGTAGTTCTAGATCCCTCCTGTCAAACCTCTCCATCAACCTCTTGGTGAGCTCCAAATATGAGGTAATGTGGCCATGACCCAAGGTCACCAACCCATGATACCACGACTCGTGGGCCTCCCCATCCAAGTGCAAGGTGGCGAAGCTAATAACATTTGACTATGTCATCGGGTTGAGCTTGAAATATGTGTCAAGATTTTGTACCCATGCCTGAGTTGAGCATCGTGATGACCTGTCAAAAGTAGGAATATTCAGCTTTCCCACTTTCCTAATGAAATCCATGTTTTGAGTTTATGCATTTCCCTTCTATGCCTCCCGGGGTCTGTTCCGATACCTGATCAAACAATAATCTAGAAAACTCATGTCTTCCTGGAACTCTGGTCCTAATGCCAAATAATCTCTCCTATACTCTCTGAATGGGTCCTGTTGCACTGCCTGCCCCGGTCTTGTTTGTCCTCCTGCCTGTCCTGCTTGTCCCAGTGGTTGTCCCCCCTGGAACTGCAGATATAAAGGTCGGGGAATCCTCCCAGACGATGTATAGGCAGGGGTAGGTGAAGGATGTCCACTCGCTCCTCCCTGAGATCCATTCGAGTCGTTGGTACCACCTCAGTTCTCCAACTGCATTGGCACCCATAGTGCTCACACTTTTTTGGATCATCTGTGTGTTGATGGCCATTTGTTTTATGGCGTTCATCATATCCCGATGCCTTTAGCTAGGTCATTCAAGATGACCTCTGTACTGTCAGAATATGTGTCAGGGTCTTTCCCCATGCCCTCTGGTGTCTCACGTCTGTCAGCCATAGTCCTCTCTATGTCTGCCTCTGTGTCAGAGTTGATGTGATCCTTGTCCTCTAACTTTGGCTTTGTATCTGACTGAGTGTGGAGGGGAGTGTAGTCCATTGTGTTCATATCTCTTTTGTCTCTACTATGTCCTCTACAGTACTGAATGTATGCATCCCCAATATGTCCTCGGCTCTCTGGGTATTCTGCACCTGTTCCCTGAATCATGGGGTCATGATAAACACTTTTTCACAAGCTAGTAGGAAGAAGTCTCTGATACCAGTGAAATATCCTTCATCCAATGGATCTAGATATAATCTGCTGAACTATTGTCTCGGCTCACAGATCCGATATTGTGGGGGTTTCTTGATGCATTTTAGTTACCGGTTTAACATGCTTGGTGATTTTCACATGTGTGTCATATAAATAAGGGTTTGAGCAATATATATTATGTAAGTGAAATAAGGAACCAACAGAACTGAATAGCATGTATTATATGGAAAAAGAAGGAAATACAGTCGATATGTTGAAAGCAGAGAACTAATCATCAACTAGATTGCATGGATCATCACTGGAATACAATGCAACTAATATAAAATACTCGTGATCAGAAGATGTGAATGGATCTACACATGCACGGATAGATGGACAACATGTAGCTCTAGAAACCCACGACAGTTGTTGCAAATGAATGATATATTCTCCCTGGTGGCTATGCTCTACCATTCGACCTGAAAACTGTCTCAAAAGATGCGTCCTGCCCTCACAACTCCTCCTGGTAACTGTTAGACTAAAGATTGGTCCCTTACAGATCAAACTGGACCCTGAATGGGACCCGCAGAGGGTTTGTGCCCCTCTCCTGGACAACTGTTGCGCCCCAGTGATTCCACCGTCAGAATCTGGCGATGTATGGCTCAAACTGAGCGCCCTGCTATTCTCTGTATTAGGTCGGAAGGGTTTCTTTCATTCTGGACCGATGAATTCTCTAGATCCCTGAATGTGCTTCTCTGGAAGTTGTGCCCTAAATGAAAAACTGGTGTGCCTTTGTGGATTCCTTCGTCGGAATTGGACAAGTGATAGCTGAAATGAAGCACCTCGTGTCCCTCTCAACTAGGTCGGAAGGATCTAGTTGGATCTAACCTAAAATCGACCAACTACTCAAAACTGTCTCTCAAACCCGTGCGCTCTCACTGGCTGAAATGCACAGTGACTAAACTGGGTTTGAATACTCCTGATCTTGTGCGGTGAAATACCTGGATGGTATCTCTGATAGGCTAGGGTGTGTCTTCCAACACCAAAACCGATCTGGGTGGTGGTTTCCTCTAGAAATCCACAAAACATCAAAGATGTCAACTCCCTCCTCTGGAACCTGTTCTCATCTCAAAATCATAACATAATGAGGAATTAGGTCGAATTCCTCTTCTTATACCTTCCCCGATCTAATTCTCCATTGACATCACTTAAGCTAGGCGCTTCTCCTCCTAAATCGAATGATTAATTAATTAAGTCCCCTCTCAACACCTTTTTCTTCTATTTCTCAGTTGCCTTTGGCTTAAGTGACTTTTCGTATGCTTTTTGGCTTAATTCATCGTTTAGCCATTTATTCACCCTTATTTTTCCCTTTGTTCCATGTTTGTGCTTGACTATAGTCTACAGGAACAGATGGACTACTAAGTCACTCCCTGGTGGCCTATTCTTGGGAACGGGACATCACACAGTTAGTGTGGAGGAGATATTAATGGAGCAAAGTGAGAGGCAATTTGTAGAGGACTACAGCAGACAATAGTGTCCCATAGCTTTGCAACGAGCTTGGACCTCTTTATAATCTGTATTTAAATCTCCATTTATAGAAAAAAAGGCAGAATTCTTGATTTCTTGTTGGGTTTTCCCACATTGGGTTTCCAAGGATAGATATTGTGTTCCATTGTGTGTCTTTGCTATTGTACTTTTGTTTTTATCTCACAGTAGTTAAAGAGTCCAAATGTTGTGTTTTTCTATTTATGTTAAATCATTGAAAATACAAAAAGAATATTAGCACAATCGAGCATGGGCTCATTGTACTAGCATCTAATTTATGATATATTTCGGTGAGGTGACCATTGGAATATCTGAGGTAGTTTGCATATCATATTGGTATCATATCAATTTTTTTTGTGGAATTTGTATGGTTTGAGTGTGGTATATGATTCTCCATCTTAGAAAGTATAAATCTAAGGGAGCACTACACCCTATGAATCTCAAGATCAACACAGAAATGTTAAAGCAACAATTGCAAACCTCAAAAATGGTGGAGGAGCAAAGGGAAGGACCCATTTATGATGCAGAGTTAAGATTTGCAAGGTTAGAATCTGAAGTAGCCAATATTTCCAAAAGCATGGATTTACTCATGGCCGCTCTTGAGAAAAAGATGAACCCCTTTTAGAAGCGATTTGACTCTTACGAGAAATTAGAATATCATGAGAAGATAAAGAAAGTGAAGGAAGAATTGAAACTCAATAAATGGAGCTCCAATAACCAATCTTCTCAACACTTGTTTAAAGTTGAAGCAAAGGTCAAGATCAAGCCCTATGAAGGTGAGGTACGTGCAATTAAGTTGAATCATTGGTTGTAGTAGTTAGAAGTCTATTTTAGTGTGCATAATGAATGAGAGTGTTACCCCCCCCCATTCTAGGGGTAACTAAGGAGATGATGTCTCGAGGCCCACATGTAGCAAACGTGGAGTGTCGAGAGTCCGATGCACAACACGACCCACAAAGCCCCTCCATTTCACCACAGTTCACCATCATCATCATTTCAACAAAGCAACATCCACTATATCGGTTGGGCTCCAAGAATACATAAGGTCTTTCTTCATGAGGGAACAAGTCCAATCTCATGGTAAGTGTCAGTTTAATATTTGCAGCATTTGAATATGTTGTAGCTGACAAAAGTTAAAAGCCATAGGTTATCCTTCTAGATTCTCTCCCTAAGGTCTTGCAATGAAACACTTCTCCATAAGAATGAAGGACCTTTTAAAACACATAATTAATAAATGTCTTGCTTGATGGGGGAATGCATTTGCAGTGTTCTTTACTTTCCATTGCATATGACACTCAATGTGTTCCTAACTTCAAGTGGCATTGCAGTGCTCTTTACTTTGCATAGCACATAGCACTCAATGTTCATACCATAATAAATTAAAGGCAAGGGCTTGGAAAAATGTTGCATTGCAAACGAAAGATGCATCACACCCTCCACAAAGGAACTTGTTATCCCCTAGCCTAGGGATAACTAAGGAGATTATGTCTCGAGGCCCATAGGTCCTAGACATGGAGTACCGAGAGCCAGATCGACTTGAGCTTGGCCCTAGAGGGCCCATCCTTTTCTTTTTCAGCGCCTCCACCTTGTTAGCAACATCATCATCCATCCCATCGGTCTAGTCCTTCAACATAAATGGGTCTTGCTCCATGAGGTAATGAGTCTGGGTATCATGGTATGTGTCACTCTGATTCTCAAAACATTTGAATATGTGCATTTAATTCTTTTACTTCTAACTTGTGCTTGGACCTTATGCCTTTCCACTTGACCACACATGGAGGGAATGACAGGATGCCCTAGTAAGTTGGTTCCCATAGGGTTTGAGTTTCCATTGGGGGGTTCATGAAAGGTCATCGTTCGTCCCACCATACTTACCACTTTTCATCTTTTTCCCGCTCATCCATCCCATACACTGGTCCGGGCATTGGGTTTTCCAAGCAAGCAAAGGGTTGTACCTTACCTTGTGGGAAGAAGGGGCTAAAGGCCCAGAGGGTAAAACTTGTTGGCAAAATACAAAATCCAAAAGAATGAAACCTTCAAATGCTTCGCCCAAGGATCCCTGAGAAAGCAATAAAAGGCTTATCAACAAGAAACAAAGGGACCCGTAAAAATAATAAAATCAAGACCTAGTTGGAGGATAGGGGGTCTCATCACGAGCCAGCCTATTAGGTGCATGGGCATGTAGCGATATGACACTACCATTCAGCTGGTCACCACGCCAGGGTAGTGGCTCTTGGTATAGCCAAGAGAAAGGGGGTCTCATCACGAGCCAACCCTCTTATTTTCGTGAAGTGCTTGTGTGTAACATTGTCACCACTGGTCACCATGTCAGGACAATGTCCCCTAACTAGTCACTTGAAAGAAAAAGAAATAAGAATAAAAGATAAAAGACATGAATGGGCTTGGAAACATTTGCATCCATGACAAGGTGAAGCTCACCCTCTTCAGAGGCACACTCAGGTAAGCCATACATTTCCCTGTTATCATTGCACCCATTGCCCAGACATCCCTTACCACCTCATCCACTTACATGGCCTGGATTTATCCTCACCCGGAAACATTCCACATCCAATGAGCACTAGCCCAATAGGACATCCTAACGTCCCTTCCAAACCTAGCTTGTAGAATATCATAACGTCTTTGAGCACTTGTCTAGGAAAGGAGGTTTCATGCACATGTTTAAATAACTTGATGATTCGATGTGATTGACATTGCTATGATCCCTGTGACTTATGAGCCCATGGAGGGCGTACTTGTTGATGTTGTAGGGCCATACCCGATGGATAGGTACATATGGGGAGATGATTAGTTCGAACCTCCATAGGGCTAAAATCCCGCCAGATGGATGTTGAGACCCTAGCCAGGGGCAGAGACAGATTAGGGGTTTTCACCAGAGAGAGAGAGGGACGTTCCACCAGGGACAACCTGGCAGGCCTAGACCCAGGGGGTTCTTTCCCTTTTCACCATGATGTAGGCTTTGGAAGGCCCATGATGTCATCCATGTGACCCATGACGTCATCCAACGTTTTGGACACTTTTGAGGTAGTTGTGCCAAGTGGCAGGATCCAGAGGCCCAAGGAGGCCTAACGTTTTGCTCCTGGAGGCCAAAGTTACCCTTAGAAGGCCTAACGTCACCCTAAAAGCTGATGACATCATCTTTACAGTGTGATTTAGGGTTTTATTATGACATTTAATGTAAAAAACTGGATATTACATGTAACTGGCCATGTCGGCCTTTTTGACCTAATTCTGGTCATTGATATTGTATAAATAAGGGTTTTAGCCCTTGTATTATTCATGATCTTTTACTCACACTTAGTGAGGTCTGAAATTTGCACCCTAGCTAGGGTTACTTGGCTGAAATTTTAGGTGCACTTATTGAGAAAGTCTAAATTTTGGAGTATTTTGGAAAGTTTCTTGGTGGAAGTGTTCAACTAGGGTTTTGCTTGATGATTCTTGATGTATGTAAGTAAAATTTCTGCAATTCTTCTTAATTGAATGGTTATAGTCATGTTTATCTTGCATTGACATTAAGATTATGAAATTACTTGCTTAGAAACCCTAGGAAGCCTAGCACATGTTATTGTCCTAGCTTTAAGAGATTCTACCTACTAGATTTTGCCAATAAGTCGATTTCCTTGACGTTGTTGTTGAGGGCCTTGCCATTGCAACACCCCAACACTCATTGCTTCATCTTAGCCATTTTTTTCTTCATCATTGAGTTAAAGAGGGAGGAAAATCTATTAAAGCCTAGGGTAACCTACACCCTAGTAGTTAGTTTCCCCTAGGGTTTGATAGTTGAAGCCTTGGGTTACCAACACTCCAACTATTAATCCCTCTTGTCTTTGACTTTCCTACTATCATCATTTTCCTCCAATGTTTGTTGCCACATCATTGACTCCATTTTCTCTAAAAGTGCTAGTCTAAGACTTCTTATAGAGTGATTGATCAAAACAACCATCAAAACCTACACCTTAAGTTTTTTACTAACCATTTCTAACATTAGAATAGCCTAACCTACTAACTTTATTGTTGTTGTTACTAAAGTAAGCTACAACCATATTTTGTTGCATTAAATTCTTCTACAAGCAATTGAAAAAGTTGATTAATGCATTGTCTTAATTGCTTCTGATGAATGCTAGTATTATGATGTTAATGCTTAATTATTCTTGGTCATTTTGAATCTTTTCTAAGGCATTTATTGTGAAGTATTGTCTTATAAATATTGTTGCTATACATTTATGTTTACTTTATCATTATATTAGCCAATTGTTTTTATTGAGAAAGTTTGTGGTTTATGAAGTGTTAACGACAAGTTGTCCTTGCAAAATATATAGTTTATTGTTGCTTTGTTCTGGACAGGTACATCTTGATATATTATCACTTTATTGGTTAAAACTCGAGACTTTCTGATCAGTGGTGACTTGTGAGAGGGGACCTTTTAATAGCCATCTTGACCTTGCCTTCTCAAACCCCCAGGTCACCGGGGGCATCTCCCATGGGCCTTCAACTCTAAATAGAAAGATGAATCCTATTGAGGTGACAGTGATATGATAACCTCAAGTTACGCCAATTTTCTCTCCTTTTACTTTTCCTTTAATCAAAGTACAAATTGTGCAATAACAGAACCCATAAATGAGACAACAAAAACCCTTGATATGTCAAGAACCCCATGCCAAGAAGTCTTCCCCCAACCCACCTCTTACTAATCACATGATCTAGATAGGGTCTTCTTTTGAAACATCCCTAGACTTGGGGATCGACTTACTTAATAGGGCACCATGAAACCCCTCCCATACCTAAATTTGGAAAAACTTATAAGGTCTTTGAACATTTGTTTAATTTGAAAAGGGGGAATTTGATGCACATGTTTGGATGGTTCTTGTATTAAATGTGGCTTACTTGACATGATTCTTGTGACTTGTGGACCCTTGGAGGGCATACTTGTTTGTCTTTGCAGGACCTTGCCCACATGATGGACGTTGGACCCCGCATGTGGAAGACCATGTATGATGGGTGTTGCACCTAGAAATGGAGGACGTTGTCTTTGGAGGCACTTAGGCATAACTAAGGATGAGGCTGCAGTTTTCTCCACTTGGATGGTTCTTGTGACTTGTGGACCCTTGGAGGGAATACTTGTTTGTCTTTGCAGGACCTTGCCCACATGATGGACGTTGGACCCTGCATGTGGAAGACCATGGATGATGGGTGTTGCACCTTGTTATCCACATTTTTTGGATAACTAAGGAGATTATGTCTTGAGGCCCTCAGGTTGCAGATATGGAGTGTTGAGAGACTACATGGCCAACAATATCCTTTTGCACAGATGGAGACCCTCCTTACCACCACAAATGGTCGCGGATCTCCAGATGGCATCCACCACATCAACTGGCTTCCGGAAGGCAGTGGGCCTTGTTCCATGAGGTACACATCAGTATTATGGTGAGCATCACTTCAATATTTAAGCCATTTGAGTATGTTGTATTTTAGATTGCTCTGATTTCATGATATATGCTTGGACATTATGCCTTTTTCCATGCTTCACCTTGGTGGTTGACATTGTGCCCTAGTAAGTGGTCTTCTTTGGGGATGGGTTTTCTACTAGGAACTCCCTTGAAGAGCCATCGTATTGTTCTTGACCATACTTACCACTTTCCATCATTATTTCTCCCCATTTCCTTATCTCTTGGGATTTTAGGGTGTATTGACCCAAGAAGGGGTTCTCTCTCATTCTATGGGAAGAAGGGGTTGAAGGCCCATAGGGATTGATGTTGGGTAAAAGATAAAAGCCTGTGTATGAACCTTCTAGATGCTTTGCCCATGGATCACCCAAGAAAGCGATGAAACACTTATCTTTGAATAAAGGGGGACCCACAAAGAAAAATGATTAAAAATGCTTAAAAGGTTAGTTGAAGGATAGGAGGTCTCATCACGAGCCGACCTATCACGTCCATGAATATCTAGTGGTATGACATTGCCATCATTTGGTCACCAAACTAGGGTAATGTCTCTCAGTTGCATGGCTGAGAGAAAGGGGGTCTCATCACGAGCTAACCTTCTCATTTCCACTAGGTGTTTGTGGGTGACATTGTCATTATCTGGACACAACGTTAGGCCAGTGGCCTTCAACCTTTCCTTAAAATTATGAAAGAATAAAAGAATGACAAATAATGGGCTTGGAAAAAGTGCATTGTAGACGAAGGTACCACACACCCTCTACAAAGGCACCCATGAATGAGACACTACGACCTCTTGTATGTCATGAGCCCTATGCCCATTGAGTTTTAACCTTAACCACCTCACCCACTTTACATGGCTTAGAGAGGGATCTCTTGGAAACTTTCCTTGACGTAGGGAAA
>ML834247.1:0-10801 GCA_009831015.1 Picea engelmannii
ATTAAAAAAATAATTTAACCAATATAAATAACAATTTGTATATTAAAAAAATAATTTAACCAATATAAATAATTTGTATATTGCGATTTCCCCATTATTTACGTGATTCCAAAAATAATTACCAAAAATCGAATTAGAAACCAGAAAACCCTTAGATAGTTGGTAGACTCACTGGGTGTACCTATTTACTTACTCCGCCCCCAAACTGTCCTGTCTCGCCACATGGACGGAGTGCAGTGCAAGGGACAAGCGAGGTCCAATAGATTAGATGGGCATTTAATGAGTACAACTACTCATGTTCAGTGCACTTTACATTGAATTCGGGATTAACAGCGTCAGAACCTGTGATTACCATATCATCCTTTAGTATTATTATAATTTATTAAAAAAAATTATTATAATTTAGTATTATCTTTTTTAATTAAAAATGTGTCAGTATTTTTAACTATTTAAAAAAAACCACAACCCAGGGATATTTGGATATTTAAGTAGTTAAAATCATTGGAACATGAAATCGTGACCGGGCCAGGGGCTTCCCACGGATCCCCTACGCAAGGAAGATGGCTGGCCCACCACGACACCCCCGCCGGCCACTCCAGTAAGGTATCTCCCCCACCACGAGATTGGTCCCCTTAGCATACACCCCTCTCCACCCGCCTACCTTGAGGATCGCGATTACCGGCCAGGGTAATGAACTGAACAGCGTAATACGACAGAACATATCGTGTATAAATGGTAATTTGGTACTCTCCAATGTCCACTGTTTGTGAAATGTGATGGGATTTACTCTCTCAATGACGGAATCACTCAAATTCCTATTATCTAAAAGGTTTGATCAGTAAAGATTCTTAATAAGATATGTTTTGATGGTTGGTAGGGATTTAATGTAAAATTGGTGAGTTGGTTTTTTATTTTCTATATCAGTATTCATTCAGTGTTTCACATAGAACAATGTTTTTCCCATAGAACATGAACTTACTTTAACATAAGAGTGATTATATTTTTTAATTTTATTATTATTATTATTTTGTATTTTTTAATATTTTATTATTATTATTTTAATTTTAAGTATTTAAATTTTTTTAATTTTATTATTAATATTATTATTTTAATTTTTTTTATCATGATCATTTTAATTTGATCATAAAATTAAGAAATAAATTGAATTTAAAAACAATCTTTCTCCAGTATAATACATATAACATATGTTATATGTAAAGTACAATTTGTTTAACATAAATTTTAATAGATAAAGTTAAAAAGATTCTTGATTGAGCATAATATATGTTGGAAACTGAGATAGTGTTCAACCCTTTTATCTCTTTTACGATATTCAACCTTCAACATGAGTGTTGGACAAATATTGACGATTTAGGGTTTGTATAGTTTGCAAAGGGGGTAGTAATGGTAGGATGTCATTCTAGGAGTGGTTTGTCTCTTATCTAACCTTGATGAGGCAAAAAGAGGGGTGAAACAATGTGCACAAGACACTGCAAAGGTGTAGTTTTTGCAATGTATTGTTAGGAACTCCACTTTTTGTTGGGATAAATGGAATATACATAGTTTGAGAAGCAAATACAAGAAAATAATAATGTTAGGAACTCTTGTGAAGTATATACAACTAGACATATACTAGAAATTAGAGAATGAAAAAGGAAGTGGAATCATTCATGGGAATTCAACACAAGAAGCATTTGAAAGTCACTATTGAATTAAGTTACTTGCAGTAGTTGGTTAGGTGAATTGTGGCTCATATTTGATGTTCCTTCAGTAGTGGTTTTATATCCCTCTCATATATACTAAATACCATATGTAGAGCACTCCTTGTCTAGCCTCTCTTTAGCCTTGGAGGATCACATGGGTCCACTACTGACGCAAACGCGCCACCGGGCATGTCCGCTCCCACCAGGACCTTCTTTTCCTTAGGCCCGAAGAGCTAGAATGCTCTTCAAAACCCCTTATCGGGAGTTTTCTACACCCATGGAATGCTCTTTATGATCTCCCTTTGCCCTATCGGGAAATTGGACCTCGCGTGTTCGCGAGTCCTATTGCCACCGGATCGGGTCTTACCAATCCCCAAACCCCGATGAACATCCACCCACGTGTTCCTTGCTTTTATCGGGACTTCTCTCGTTTGGGAAATTGACACTCGCGCTGTCGTGATCCACGGCTCTCACGGATCCCCGATTCCCGATCGACGATGGTACCTCTGCACCCCTTAGCTCCCTCTGGCTAACTCTTGCACATGTGACCTCTCGGTCCACGAGACCACGGTCCTTTCCCTTATCAGAATTTAGGACTTCGCGAAATTGAAATGTGTAGGAATTACATCCTCAGGATCTCCAATCCTCCGATCTCTGATGCCACTTGTCGTTATCTCCCCTCAAGGATTGACCCTTTGACACATGTCCTCTACTGAACTGACATGACTATGGGACCGTCACGTTTTGGGATTTCGCGACTCCTCCTACTGTGATTCTCTCATCTCCGAGAATTCCAAAATGCCAAACCTCGATGCCTTCAGATCCTCGGACACATGTCCCTCCAATCAATGGCTCCGACCGTATCGGGAAATCGCGGATCGCGATTCCGTTATGCAAGAGTTTCACGACTCTGGAAACCTCGATATCCCAAACTCTGATTCTCTGGGATATCTCGCCACGTGTCCCTGCTTTGATCAATGGCCCTGATCTTCTCGGGAAATCGAGAATCGCAAGGTCTTGATTCTCTACCCTAACAAAACCCCGATGCCCTTGATATCCCGATGTCTCCCCGAGTTCTTCCTCTGCTCCTCCGAGATTAAACCCTGTGCAACTTTCCCAAGATCTGGCGGTTGACGGGACTTCAGTGCTTTCTTCTTCGAATCCTGACCATCGATTCCTCCTCCTTGAGGATTTCTTGAGAATGGGTAAGTATCCCTTCTCAGAACTTGTCCTCTGACACTTGCACTTGCATCTCCTACTCGGACCTTCCTCGACACAAACTCCTGTTCTCTATGTTAATGATGTCACGAAGGTGCTATACCTCCTGAGCTTTTCCACTCTGATTCTTCAGAGGAAACTACACGCACTTTTTGCGCTCAACATTCAACAACTTCCCAAGCGTTGAATCCTTCCGACTCTGCGCAATTCCTGCAGCAGCAGTCTTTGATTCCCTTTGCTCAGATTCACAACTAAGACTTCTTCTTCAACCTGCGCACTCCTTGCATGGCTTCAACAACTCACTCCCACTTCTGGGTGAATGAGAACAAGAGTTAGACTATTGAGCCTTCATCAATGCACTCCTTGCAGATGAATTCAACTGCACACCTTGCAGGAATCTCCTGGCTCAGATAGAGAAACAATTGAAACTCATTCTCTCTCCCTTTCAGACTCTAGTTTGAAACATGAAATCACATGCACAGCATATACAAATCAAATGCATAACAAGAAAACAAACATTCCTGAGCATAGAATCAATACTCAGAGAAAACAACACAAACCATGAACTTGAATCAAAGCTTCTTTCTATTAATTCAACTTCTTGTAGATGGTTGTTCTTCATACAACGTTCTCTACTTGCTCTTCCCTTCTCCGTAATGCTTCTATTATGTTACAATGGTACAATGAGGGTGTCTATATCCGTTTTCCCTCTCAGACTCTAACTATCAAATCTAAACTTAAACATCCTATCTACCAGCATTAAATCCATTAAATTCCTCCTATCTACTAAGGATGAGAGCGTATCGCCCAAAGTCCAATACAATATACAAAAGGTGCTTTTCATAAATGCATCATTTATACATTGGCGCATCATCTTGTATGAAAATTCAAAAAGTTTCGGCTGGACTTGTCCAGCTGTTCATTGTCTTCCATGCTGGCTCGCTTGTCGTGGCGATGCTCTTGCATCATACTCCTCGGCTTGAAAACTTTCATGGGCTCCTGTCCATGAGCTCCTGCACGGTCTGTCCATGCTTTTGAATCTCTTCTTCACTTTCCCAGCTGACATCTTCCATTTGACCAAACACTCGAAGTATTATTTTCGTCTGGTCCTTTTACTCACCCTCTTGTCAAGTATACGCTCCATCTGTGGCTTTTCTGCAATCGGCATCTGCTTTTTCCACTGGACCTATGGTTGTTCATCACCTCCAGCTTCTGCTTCCTCAGCCTTATATGGGTATAAGTCTGAGACATTGAATGACAGAGATATTCCGATCTCACCTGGCAACTCAATTTCATAAGCGTTTTCTCCCAATTTCTTTAGGACTTTGCATGGCCCAATTTTATTCATTTTCATCTTGTTGTATGTTCCCCTTGGGAACCTTTCCTTCCTCAGATGTGCCAAAAATAAATCACCAACTTCGAACTGAATTTGTCTCCGATGTTGATCCGCTCTGTGCTTGTACTCCTGATTTGAGTTTATCAATTGCTCCTTCACCCTGCTGTGAAGTTCTTTCATCGCCTCTGCGAATTCTTTAGCGCTTGTGCTCTTAGTTATTATCTGCTTTGAATCCCTCAGTTCAGATACTCCTCTTGGATTCCTGCCGTATACAATCTCAAATGGGCTTCTCCCTGTGCTTCTGTTCACTGAGTCGTTGTATGAAAACTCTGTCTGTGGCAATATGCTATCCCAGCTGCTATGGTGCTCTATCACCAAGCTTCTCAGCAAGTCTCCTAGACTTTCGTTGACCACTTTTGTTTGTCCATCCATCTGAGGATGATAAGAAGAACTAAACGCCAAGTTAGTTCCTAGCTTCTTCCATAGCGTCCTCCAAAAATTCCCTATGAATTTTGTGTCTCTGTCTGAAACTATGATTTTCGGCAATCCATGGAGTCGAATGACCTCCTTGAAAAACAGATTTGCTATGTGAGTCGCATCGCTGGTCTTCTGGCATGGGATAAAATGTGCCATTTTTGAAAACCTGTCTACAACCACAAAGATAGAATCAACACCTCTCCGCGTCCTCGGCAAACCCAATACAAAATCCATGTTGATCGCCTCCCATGGTCTCTCTAGTATGGGCAATGGCTGATACAAACCTGCATTCTGCTTTCTCCCCTTCGAATGCTAGTAAATTCTACACTTGTGTACAAATTTCTTGACAACTGCTCGCATCCCTGGCCAAAAATATGATTCGCTCAGCTTCGCGAATGTTTTATCGTGGCCAAAATGTCCTACTAATCCACCACTGTGCTTTTCCTTTAACAGATTCTCCCTCATGGAGCAAATTGGAATACACAATTGATTGCCTCTGAACAACAATCCCTCTTGGATCATATAATCTATCCACGGGCTTCTATCTCTGAGAACTGGGTTCTCAGCTGCTTCATACGCCTCTCCAAAATCTACATCACCTGCATACATGTCCCTGATATTTTCAAAACCCAATGTCTTGACTCGGAACTCCTGCAGTAACAAACACTTCCTACTCAAAGCATTAGCCACTTTGTTAGCAGTACCCGAAATGTGTTTGATTACAAATGTAAAATTCTGCATATACTCTACCCATTTAGCATGTTTCTGATTCAACTTCTCCTGTTGAGTCACAAAATGCAATGCATGATTATCACTATACAAAACAAATTCTTTTGGGATCAAGTAATGCCTCCACTTCTTCAATGCCTATATGATAGCATAAAACTCGTTATCATACGTGGATTACTTCAGTTTTGCTTCATCCAGCTTCTCGCTGAAATATGCAACTGGTCTATCCTCCTAACTCAAGACCGCTCCCATGGAAAACCCACTTGCATCACATTTCACCTGAAATGTTTTCATGAAATCCGGCAACACCAACACCGGTTGTTCCGTGATCTTCCGCTTCAGCAGATTGAAGCTCTTCTTAGCCTCTGTTGTCCAATGAAAATACTTATGTCGCTTCTTTACTGTGTCCATCATTGTTGTGCTAATTCCATTGAAATTCATGATGAACTTCCGGTAGAAACTAACCAAACCATGGAAACTCCTCACCTCGAAAATATTTCTCGGTGATGGCCAATTCTTGATCACTTCCACCTTACTTGGATCCATCTTCAATTCATTCGCCGATATGACAAATCCCAAGTAAATGAGCTTTGTCTTCATAAATGAATATTTCTTCATGTTGATCAATAGCTTCTCCTGCTGTAGCTTCTTCATTACTGTAGCTAAATGCTTCAGATGCTCTTCCTTTGTTTTGCTGAAAATCAATATGTCATCCAGATAAACAATGACAAACTTACCAATGAATTCCTTCATCACTTCATTCATTAACCTCATGAAGGTACTCGGTGCATTCGTCAAGCCAAACAACATGACTAGCCATTCATACAGCCCTTCGTTGGTCTTAAAGGCTGTCTTCCATTCATCACCTTCCCTCATGCAAATCTGATGACACCCACTCTTCAAATCAATCTTTGAAAAATAATTTGCCTCGCTCAGGCAATCCATCAGATCATCCATTCTCGGTAGTGGAAACCTGTACCTGATGGTAATTTTGTTGATCGCTCTTGAATCTGTGCACATTCTCCAACCTCCATCTTTCTTCGGACTAAGCACTATCGGAACAACACACGGACTCAGGCTTTCTCTGACCAATCCTTTGCCCAACAACTCCTGGACCTGCTTCTTAACCTCCTCATTTTCTTGTGGCGTCAATCTGTATGCATCCTTGTTCGGAAAAATGTCTTCTGGTATGAGATCAATGTGATGGCTCACACTCCTCATCGGTGGAAACGAACGAGGTAATTCATCCACTATGATGTCAACGAACTCTTCCAGTAGTTCCTGAACCTCATCTAGCAAATCATCCACTCTTGTGCTAGTCAGAACAATTCTCGGTTTTCTGACCACAAAGAATTATGGATCTTCCTTCTTCTCCATCTCTGTAAGAAGCTCCTTCCCACTCATGAGAAGTATTGTGTTTCTTACTTCCGGCTTCATTTCCTTATCCTTTATCGGAAGAAACCTATCTGTCCTCCCATCATGAACCACATTTCGATCATATTGCAATGGTCTACCCAGCAATAAATGACATACATCCATGGGAATGACATCACATAAGACCTTATCATTATATCCCCCTATCTTGAATTCAACTAAACACTGTTTAGTGACACTCACCTGATGTCCCTTCTGTAGCCATGAAACTTTGTGTGGACTCGGGTGATCAGTTGTCTCCAGCTCCAACTTCTCTACCATCTCGATCGAAATGAGATTGTCTATGCTACCACTGTCAACAATAACCTTGCATACCCAGTCCTTGGTTTTGCAAGCTGTCCTGAACAGTCTGGTTCTTTGAGTTGAGTCCCCCACCTCCTTCCTAGGTGTTAAGAGAACTTTACGCATCATCAACGACCTTCCACCTTATGTGTCTTCGTTCTCAATATCACGCCTCTGCGCTTCAGTGATGTGAGCTTCTCCATTATCCTTCTTTTTCTCTGGACACTCGAATGACTTGTGCCCATCCTTTCCACATGTGAAGCATGTGATTAATCCACCTCGGCCTCTTCCCCTACCTCTGGTACGAGGAAAAGTGTTTGTGTCAGCATAATCTCCCTTTTTCTCTGTATGTTTTCCTCTCTGTGAGGTTCCACCTCTCTCAATATTACCTTGAGGCTTCTTCCATTCCTCCTTGGGCTTCTGATATTTCTCCTGGGCAACTGCCTTGCCTCTGGGCTGAATTCTGCCTCGCCCTCGCTGTCCTTGCTTACGGCTCAGCTTTTCTTCGGCTTTCAGAGCCATCTGATAAGCATCCTCCACCGTCCTGATGGTAACCATGCTTAATTCAGCCTGAATGTCGTATCTCAAACCATTCAGATATCTGGCAACTTTTTCATCATCTCTCTCCCGATGACCTGCTTTGATGTTCAGTTGATAGAATTCCTCAGTGTATTCTTTCACTGTCATCAGCTTCTGTCTCAGGTTCTACATTCTCCTGAACAATGTGATTTGATAGTCCCTTGGGATGAATTTTGCTTTCATCTTTGCAATCATTCGATCCCAGCTTTTAATCTTCTGCTTGCTTTTGGAACGTTTATCTGCTTGAAGCTCGTCCCACCATAATGTTGTGTGTCCTTTCAAGGTGTGACAACATGTATGACCTTTTTATCCTCTTCGATATCCTCATAATTGAAGTAGGTGTCAAGAGCTCGGATCCAATCCAGTAGCTCCTCTGCATCTAGACTTCCTTTGTAGACTGGAATGTACATCTTCGCCTTCGCACCCATCCTGGTGATAGCTTTAATTAGTCGTTCATTCGCTACATCCTCGACTGCAACTTATTCATGTTGTTCAGCTTCAACTTCGCCTTCGGAGTCACTTAAATCTCTAGCACTGGCTGTGCATCTCTGCGCTGCCTCCATATCTTCTAGTCTTGCTCGAAGATCTCTCATTTCCCTCTCCATTTCTGGATTTCCTGTCGGCCTGCCTCTTCTTCGTACCTCCCTGTCCTCTGGATCAGGTGACTGTTTTTCTCTTCTGGGCGGCATGGCAAATTTTTCTCTTCTTTGCTACAAAAAGCAAAGATCAACCGGCTCTAATACCACTCTGACGCAAACGCGCCACTGGGCACGTCCGCTCCCACCAGGACCTTCTTTTCCTTAGGCCCGAAGAGCTATAATGCTCTTCAAAACCCCTTATCGGGGGTTTTCTACACCCACAGAATGCTCTTTATGATCTCCCTTTGCCCTATCGGGAAATCGTAACTCGCGTGTTCGCGAGTCCTATTTCCACCGGATCGGGTCTTACCAATCCCCGAACCCCGATGAACATCCACCCATGCGTTCCTTGCTTTTATCAGGACTTCTCTCGATCGAGAAATCAGCACTCGAACTGTCGTGATCCACGGCTCTCACGGATCCCCAATCAACGATGGTACCTCTACACCCCTTAGGTCCCTCCGGCTAACTCTTGCGCATGTGACCTCTCGGTCGACGAGACCACGCAGTCCACGAGACCACGGTCCTTTCCCTTATCAGAATTTCAGACTTCACGAAATTGAAATGTGTAGGACTTACATCCTCAGGATCTCCGATCCTCCGATCTCCGATTCCACTTGTCATTATCTCCCCTCAAGGATTGACCCTTCGACACCTGTCCTCCACTGAACTAATGTGACTGTGGGACCGTCGCGTTTCGGGATTTCGCGACTCCTCCTATTGTGATTCTCTCATCTCCAAGAATTTCGAAATACCAAACCCCGATGCCTTCAGATCCTCGGACACGTGTCCCTCCAATCAACGGCTCCGACCGTATCGGGAAATCGTGGATCGTGATTCCATTATGCAAGAGTTTCACGACTCTGAAAACCCCGATATCCTGAACTTCGATTCTCCGGGATCTCTCGCCACGTGTCCCTGCTGTGATCAATGGCCCTGATCTTCTCGGGAAATCAAGAATCGCAAGGTCCCGATTCTATACCCTGAAAAAACCCTGATGGCCTTGATATCCCGATGTCTCCCCGGGTTCTTCCTCTTCTCCTTCGGGCTTAAATCCTGTGCAACTTTCTAGAGATCTGATGGCTGACAGGACTTCACTTCTTTCTTCTGCGAATCCTGACCGTCGATTCCTCCTCCTTGAGGATTTCTTGAGAATGGGTAAGTATCCCTTCTCAGAACTTGTCCTTTGACACTTGCACTTGCATCTCCTGCTCGGACCTTCCTCCGCACAAACTCATATGCTCTATGTTAACGATGTCACAAAGGTGCTATACCTCCTGAGCTTTTCCACTCTGATTCTTCAGAGGAAACTGCATGCACCTTTTGCGCTCAACATTCAACAACTTACCAAGCGTTGAATCCTTCCGACTCTGCGCACTTCTTGCAGCAGTAGTCTTTGATTCCCTTTGCTCAGATTCACAACTGAGACTTCTTCTTCAGCCTGCGCACTCCTTGCATGGCTTCAACAACTCACTCCCACTTCTGGGTGAATGAGAACAAGAGTTAGACTACTAAGCCTTCATCAACGCACTCCTTGCAGATGAATTCAACTGCACACCTTGCAGGAATCTCCTGGCTCAGATAGAGAAACAATTGAAACTCATTATCTCTCCCTTTCAGACTTCAGTTTGAAACATGAAATCACATGCACAACATATACAAAGAAAATGCATAACAAGAAAACAAACATTCCTTAGCATAGCATCAATACTCAGAGAAAACAACACAAACCATGAACTTGAATCAAAGCTTCTTTCTATTAATTCAATTGCCTGTACATGGGTGTTCTTCATACAACGTTCTCTACTTTCTCTTCCCTTCTCCAGAATGCTTCTATTATGTTACAATCGTACAATGAGGGTGTCTATATCCATTTTCCCTCTCAGACTATAACTATCAAATCTAGACTTAAACATACTATCTACCAGCATTAAATCCATTAAATGCCTCCTATCTACTAAGGACGAGAGCGTATCTCCCAAAGTCCAATACAATATACAAAAAGTGCTTTTCATAAATGCATCATTTATACATTGGCGCATCATCTTGTATGAAAATTCAAAAAGTTTCGGCTGGACTTGTCCAACTGTTCATTGTCTTCCATGCTAGCTCGCTTGTCGTGGGCGATGCTCCTGCATCAAATACACTCTCAAAACTTGGAACTAGAAGAAGGCACAAGTCAAGTTTTTTCTACTATCACACTTAAGGAAAATAGATTCTTAGATGTTGGTGGAAGTGAGTCAAGCGAGAACAAGGAAGTATATGCCCACAATGGATATGGAAAATAGTATTTTCTTCTCATTTGTGGGTGATTGAAAGCTAATGATTGTCTCTCATGACGTATTAGTGGCAATGCAAACCTAGAAAAGCAACAATCTGTTAACTTGGAGAGATTATTCAAGGTA
>ML834247.1:57266-72023 GCA_009831015.1 Picea engelmannii
AAATAATAGCTCGGATAAACACTTAGTCATGGACAAATTTCAATCTCCTATATAGCTTCAATAGTAAAGCATTAAACCCAACATAGAATTGTTCTTTATGAGAAGAAATACTAAATGAATAAGATATGAAACTAAAATAGCAGTGAAATACCAATGAACTGTAGACAAATCACACCATTTGACACTAGTAATTTCTGGGCAATGCCCGTGGAAAAACCCACAAGGGGAAAACCAGTTCAAGGAGATTTTTATTATTGAGCTAGAGGAATTTTTTCTGAGTTTACAACAACAACATTATCAACATTAATTCACAACAACTTATCTCTATAAATTTGCACATGAACTCTCTCAATTTTTGTGCCAAACCCAACTGCCTCAATTTTTGTGCAATTGTACGGTCATGTAAAACATAAATGTAGCAGCATGACTCTCAAAATATGTTCCCAGACTTGACAGAGCAGTATAGTCCTCAACTATACATATTCCTTCAGCAGAATACCTTGAAAATTGTGCCAAACTATAATAGAACTGTTTTTCTCCATTTTCATGCCCTATCTCAGTTGTATGAACAACAATAAATGTTGTACGGATTCCTCCTTCAGTTGTTGTATAGAAAAAACTATTAAATGTTGAAATTCTTCTTGGATGATTGCCTATCCCTTCCTTGGGATGTTTTCCAACCCACTCTTGTTGCTCTATTTCTATGAACTCAAAAATCTCTTGGGATTTGTGCCTCTTCACCTTCCCTCTCTTCTCTCCTAAAAAAGTGCACCCCCCTCTCCACTTGTGTTGAATTTATGCATTATTCAATGTGTAACTTCCCTAACCCTTGGTATTCCAAAGAGATGGACGGTCAAGATTAGATCTTTCCCTCTTGAGATCAACGATCGTGACTTAATCTTTCGTTGAGGTCACTTAAGTCACTTAAATGATTCACACCCTCATAAAGTCACTTTTACACATTAAAAATTAAAAAGTTCAACTTGATTTTATAAAATCACTTTATAAAAATACTTTATAAAGTCACTAGCGAGAAATATGCTTAGACACTTCTACATGTTGGGCACCGCCAATGCAAAAGTACCTCTGAGCTACCAAATTTAACAATTCATCTTAGCAAGGGAGGTACTTCTAGTACCTCCACCATAATTTGCCTCCAACTCCATCATCCCATTCACTATTGTAGTTGCTCCCTCTGAACTAGAGGCCTTTGATCCCACTGCACTGGAAGCCTCTGTTGTTATCTCTGTTGATCTATGAACTGAATACATGTTCCTAGGAGTCTCCACACTCTCCTAAGAATCTGTCTATGTCAACTCATACCTGTTGAGTCCTCTAAGAGTACTGGAAGAAAACTGAGTCCCTGATATCAACTCTCTCTCCCGTGCAACCTACCCACTCTCGGACATTGACAAATACTTTGAATTCAGGTATCCATTGGATCTAATCACAATTTGTTCCAAGAAACTATACAATCTCTCATACCTGACACCAAGAAATATTGTTGTGTCTGGAGTATCTCCCTCTAGATATAGAAACACACGACCATAGTAGAATGAAACTCTAAGTCCTTCAATCTCCAAATATGACACTGAGAGCAAGTTTACTATCATCTCTGGAATAAAGAACACCTCGGCTACCTCCAGAAAACCTCCTAACTCTAGTTGGAATCTAACACTTCCAATCCCCTTCAATGCAAGTTGTGAGTCGACCCCACTATCTAGAAAACATTCAGAGTCAATTTCTGAAAGACTAAGGAACACGAACCTCATCCTAGTCATATGCCAAGAAGTAACACTATCCACAAACCATACTTCAATGTCTTCGAACACTGGACAATAACTTCCTAAAGGACCAGTCATTAGAGAAAATTCCCTCTAAAATTTCTCTGCGATCTCAACAACATCAACTAATGTTGATACCTTTGGTTCCTCCTTCTTCTTCTTGTTTGGACATTGACTAGCATAGTGGCCAGTCTTGTGACATGAAAAGCATTTCACTTTTCTCATGTCTTTCTTCTTGTCTTTTCTCTTTCCCACAAGAGAAACATTTTGCTCATTTGAACCACCCTCTACCTTCTCCTGAGACCCCTCCCATTTCTCTTCTTATGTAAAATCATCCCATAGTTTGCTCCAATCTGGGAGCTTCTCTCTCCCAACCACACACTTCACGAAAACCTCCCACTCCTTGGTGAAGTCCTTGAGGGCTATGCACACCAACTTTGAGTCTAGAATAACTTCTCTGATAGTTCCCAACTCATCTTTCACCTGTGAAACATTGGTGAGGTAGGAGGCCACACTCTCTCCCTTAGCCATCCTAGTACTGTGGAGCTTGTCCCTAAGAGCCATTTTCCGGTTCTCATTCTTTTCCTCCTATAAATTTTTCAGTGCATCCCACATCTCTTTGGTTTTCTGCTTCTCAGCCAAATGTGGAATAAGGTAGTCTTTGACCTAAGATTATTCTATGACCCCTTGTTTCCTTCACTTCATGAATGTCTAGAGCAATGGGATCTGATAAAGGTAATGGTACGATGGTATTCATAAATGACCACAACTTGTTCTCCTTAAGAACACTTGTAATCCTCAGCTTCCACTGTAGGTAGTTGGAGATCCCCTCCAACCCATCCTCATACCTGAGACAGGAAATCATCTTTTTCTAACTGACAAAGAACCTTTCTTTCACTTCCTTCCAAACAATTCCCTAGCAAGTCATTGTTTTCCTAGTGTCAAAAATTTCCATTGAACTTCAGAGCCCTAGCTCTGATACCATGTTAAAATAATAGCTCAGATAAACACTTAATCATGAACATATTTCAATCTCCTATAAAGATTCAATAATAAATCATTAAACCCAACACATAACTTTACTTTATGGGCAAAAATACTAAATGACTAAGATCTGAAACTAAAATAGTAGCGGAATACTAATGAACAATAGACCAATCACACCATTTGACACTAGTAATTTCTAGGCAATGCCCCTGGAAAAAGCCACCAGGGGAAAACCAATTCAAGGAGATTTTTATTATTGAGATAGAGGAATTAACTGAACATTAATTTATCCTAATAAAACACTCGAAATACATTGCCCATTGAACATTAATTTATCCTATAAAGATTCAATAATAAATCATTAAACCCAACACATAACTGTACTTTATGGGAAAAAATACTAAATGACTAAGATCTGAAACTAAAATAGTAGCGGAATACTAATGAACAATAGACCAATCACACCATTTGACACTAGTAATTTCTAGGCAATGCCCCTGGAAAAAGCCACCAGGGGAAAAACAATTCAAGGAGATTTTTATTATTGAGATAGAGGAATTAAATGAACATTAATTTATCCTAATAAAACACTCGAAATACATTGCCCACGATTCTCATTAAGGCACTGGTCTCATTTTTCACACTCAACAAAGCCACAAGCTTCATTTCAAGATCGGTTATATGTTCAATTTAAATGAAACTTGCACCTAACAATTGTTTCTCAGTATCCTTTTGATGCAAGTGTATGCTCATTTAATTATATATCATGGTAAATGTTTATTTCATGTTTTATTCAGTTTATGGTTGATGGTTTGAAGGAATAATAAACTCCTCGATTTCATTTTTGTACTTAGCTTAAAATCCTTAGTATATTTGTTAGGGACTACCCCCCTTGGCTTCACTAGGAGTTGGCCTAGACGGAGGAGTTGAGGATTAGGTGACAGCACCTTAACTCTCACTTTCCCCCAAGGACACACCGAGTGGATTGAATATTTCTTCCACGTCTCCCAGGTGTGTATAAGGTGGAAACATTTTTGGCACCGTTGCCGGGGATAAATCTTTCTATTCCCGGAATATGACTTTTGTTTTCCTTTTTCCTTTTTGCTTTGTTTGATGCTTCTTGTTTGCTTAGAATAAACTTGATCATTTGGAAACTCCACTTCAAAAAATAATTTGACAAAGTATTCTGCAAAGAGGAACTCATGGTTTGCTTAGCTTCATCCTTGAACCCGAAGGTGATTTTGGAGGAGGCTAGCCAAGCTTTCTTCTCAACAGGATCCTTATTAATTTTTGGGTCCCAGTCCATTTATGTTAGTCTTTTACTTTTAATAAATCTAATTTAGAAATGGATGATCTTTATAAACCTATTGATTTTTCTACAATAAGTGGTTATCCACATTTGATTCCAGAAAAAGCAATTGAAAATTTGCCTTGTTTTCAAAGAAATAATATTATTGATGCTAGACGTCATGTTAATAAAGTTTCCCTTTGCTTTAATAAATGGTTTTGCAATGACTTATATGAAGACGTGGGAATGAAATTGTTTATCTTTTCTTTTGATGATGATGATCTTGATTGGTTTGCAAAACTTAAGGATAAACAGATTAGAACTTACAAAGAGTTGACTAATGCTTTCATGGAAAAATGGAAGGACAAGGAACCTCCAGTTATAAAGACAGTCAGTTCAAATGCTTCACCAGATTTTGATAAGAAATCTACAGATATCATTCAGGCCATGAGATTCTCTCATGCAATGCAGTTAAGGGACATGGAAGCTCGCCTTGCACAGGGAGAATCTTGTATCAAGTATTCAGACCCTATAGAGCCAGAGTTTCACAATAAACAAGGAAAGGAGTTTCACTTAGAAATTCTGGAAGAGCCTATAGATGAGTCATTAACTGGTCATGAGGAAACAAAGGATTTTGAGTTGGAAATGATTGAGTATATAGATAATTCAAATCCCCACCCTCCTCCTGAGGAATCCATCTCTTTAGAGAAAATTTTTGACAATTGTGATGATCCTTAAATGATCAATGAAGCAGATTCCTTGATAGTTCCAGTTCCAGTTCCAATTTCTCAACCATCAGATGGCTTAATGACAGCAAATGGGAAATTGGAAGATAACTTCGATTTTTTAACTCCAGATCATTATGAGTAGTGGTTAGCCTTCCATCATGACAATCCAATGCAAAGCTTCATAAAAAATTTACAAGGCTTACCAAACTTCAAAGTTTTGTTGAATAAAGAAAAATACATGTTTCTTGGGTGGTATATTCCCAGGAAAAACTCCAAGTTAATAAAGCTTGGAAAAGGATCTTCAAAGAGTCATCCCGGACAGGGATTATTCAGACATCTGAGGTCTTGTTTCATCCATGACATGGCTGATTCATGCAGTTTCTACTTCAGCCAGTCAGACAGTGGAAAAGTTAAAGCTACCAATGAGCAGACAATTTTCAAGGCTTCATCAATAATGTTACTTGATGTCCTGGGGCATCCTCTGTAATGTATCTCTAACCCTTTCTTCCACATTTTAAATTTTATTTATGTTCACTTTCTTCATTTATACTTTATGTATAATAGTTCATTTCCATTTTTGTAATATATTTTGTATTTACATGTATAATAATTGTGCAATTTCAATTTACACTTGGTCTTCATATACATGTGTCGCTGATGTTGTTTTTGGTGAGATGTTTGTGATGCAAGGACAGATTCTGGATTCTCGCATGCTCTCCGTTTCTATAAAAGGATCAAGCACATGTCCCCATATGGAGCCAATGTTATCCATCAATGTTTCACTAGGATGGACTTCCAGCGAGCCACCAAAGTTTGAACATCACTTGTTCAAAATTCAGAGTTCAGAAGTTCAGCCAGTCAGTAAGACCACCTTGTTACTCTACATTTTCCATAAAAAAATTGTAATAAGAGGTGTTTGCATGATGAACTTGTAAAAGGTATTAGCCACCTTAAGTCCTGGTTGCAAACTATACCTCAGCGAACATCCGCTCTCACCAGGACCTTCCTTCACACAGGCCCAAAGAGTCAAGGCTCTTCCAACTCCCCTCGGGAGCTCTCAATGCCCACAGCTATTCCCTCGGTGATCTCCCCTCCCTTTTTCTCGGGAAATCGGACCTCGTGATATCGCGAGACTCACAGCACTGTTCTCTTGTAATCAAATGACGAGCCCCGAATGCCGATGGTCAACGGTCAACGCCTTCGATCTGTCGGGGATTTCCCTATCGGGATATCGCCACCCGCGATGTCAACAAACTGATTTTCAAAACCCCGATCCCCGAGGTATCGATCTTCCGATGTGCAGCCACCTGTCCCCCACTCGTTCCCGTGGTCCCACGCTACCACGTCACCTCCTCGCTCCGTGTGATCGGGAATCGCGGGATCGTGATTTCGCCAATTGAAATTCCTTGCAATGTGAATCACCGAACGCCGAAAACCGACCTCTCGGGATATTGCGCCACGCGTCCCTATTCTGATCGACGGTCCCCATTGATTCGGGAAATTGCGACTCATGATTTCGACGAGTAAACTCTTACCTCGCTAAACGCCTAACGTCGATATGCGATGGCTTGATTATTTGTGCGCCTGCGAGTTAAATCCCTCGCAACTCCTCTCAGATCTAACGGTCAGTGGGGATTCGCGATTCTTCTCCGCGAACCTTGGTTGTTGGTCCTCCACCTTGAATATCTCCTCCACTTCAAAGCTCCCCTGTTCAAATCCCTCCGGAATCTGTTCCACAATATTTGCAAGGAACTATTCCTCCTGAGCTTTATCAAATCTAACTCCTTCAGAGACTTCACCCTCGTCTTTATCCACAGACCTCCAGCAACTCTCGAACTGTTGAGACCTTCAAATCCTGTGCACTCACCTGCAACATAGATCTTCACTCCCTTAGCTCAGAATCGCCACTGAGACTTCCAATTCGGTTAGCACCTTCCCTGCATGACTCTGGTGACCCAATTCACCATTGGGTATATGAGAATAAGAGTTCAACTGTCTGGCCTCATCAATGCACTCTATGCGGATGAATTCGACTACACTCGATGCAGGAATCTCCTAGCCCAGACAGAGAAACAATTGAAACTTATCTCCTCAATCTCTCAGATTTCAAATCTACCATGAAATCACATACACAACATATAAATCAAAGGCAAAGCAAGAAGCAAACATGCAACAGCATAATATCAACAACACACAGAGAATAATCACAGCCATGGAATTGAATCAAATCTTTCTTATTAATTCAATATCTGTACATGGGGATTCTTCACAAGCTCTCTGCTCTGATCTCTTCTTGCTCCTGAATGAATGATGCTCCTGTTACAATGATACAAAGGAGGGTGCCTATATTCCGTTTTCCCTCTCGAATTTCACAACTATCAAATCTACAATTAATTCCTATCTAACAACATTAAAACTAATAAAGTCCTTCCTATCTACTAAGGACGTGAGCTTATCTTCTCAAGGTCCATTTACAATGTACAGGTGCGCTTCAATAAATTCACATATAAATGTTTTGCGCACAATATCAAGGTGTTTCAAAATTTCGTGCTGGCGTTGTCTAGCTGTCTTCTTTGCTCCACGTGTTGGCTCGCTTAATGAGTGAGCGATGCTCCTGCATCATACTCCTCGGCTTGAAAAATATTCATGGGCTCCTGTCCATGAGCTCCTGCACAATATGCCCATGTTTCTGTATGACTGCCTCATTTTCCCAGCTGGCATCCTCCACTGGGTGATTCTTCCATTTCACTAGGTATTCAAAATATTGCTTTCTCCTGGTCTTCTTTCCCACTCACTTATCCAATATGCACTCCATCTGTGGTTTTTCTACAACTGGCAATTGTCTCTGCCACTAGATCACTGGTTCCTCAGTTCCAGTGTCTGCTTATCCAGCCCTGTATGGGTATAAATCTGAAATGTTGAATATCGGAGATATCCCGATGCCCTCCGACAACTCAAGCTCATATGCGTTTTCTCCAAACTTCCTCATGACTCGGCACATCCCAATCTTCTTCATCTTGAGCTTGTTGTATGTTCCCCTCGGGAACCTTTCCTTCCTCAGGTGCGCCAGAACCATGTCTCCAACTTCAAACTGAAGTTGTCTCTTCCTCTGATCGGCTCTGGGTTTATACTCCTGGTTGGACTTTTGTAGTCGCTGCTTCACCTACATGTGAAGTTCTTGCATCGCCTCAGCGAACTCTTCAGCTCTCGCGCTGCTAGTTTCAGCCTGTTCTGACTCCCTGAGCTCAGAAACTCCCCTCGGATGTGTCCCATACAAAATCTGGAACGGGCTTCGGCCTGTACTCTTGTTCACCGAATCGTTGTACGCGAATTCTTCCTGTGGTAGGATCTGATCCCAACTGCTGTGGTGCTCTTTCACCAAGCTTCTCAATAAATCTCCCAGACTTCTGTTCACCACTTCCATCTGTCCATCTATCTGGGGGTGATAAGCCAAACTAAAATCCAAATTAGTTCCGAGCTTTTTCCATAGGGTCCTCCAAAAATGACCTATGAATTTCGTATCCCGATCCGAGACTATGCTTCTCGGCAATCCATGCAATCTGACAATTTCTTTGAAAAACAAATTTGTGATGTGGGTTGCATCGCTGGTCTTCTGACATGGTATAAAATGTGCCATTTTCGAGAACCTGTTCACCACCACAAAGATGGAATCGACTCCTCTCTGCATTCTCAGCAATCCCAAAACAAAATCCATGCTAATGGCTTCCCATGGCCTCTCAGGTATAGGCAACGGCTGATAAAAACCTGTGTTCTTCTTTCGGCCCTTCGCGTGTTGACAAATCCTGCATCGGTCAACAAAATTTTTCACATCTGTGCACATTCCCGGCCAATAATATGATTCGCTCAGCTTTGCGAATGTTTTTTCATGTCCAAAATGACCTGCTAAGCCTCCGTTGTGCTTTTCCTTCACCAAATTCTCCCTCATGGAGCAATCTGGAATACACAGTTGATTGCCTTTGAACAACAATCCATCCTGTATCAAGAAATCTATCCAAGGACTCAAATCCCTGAGAACTGGATTCTCGGCTGCTTCATAAGCTTCTCCGAAGTCTGCATCACCTACATACATATCTTTCAGATTTTCAAAACCCAACGTCTTGACTCTGAACTCTTGCAACAGCAAACATTTTCGGCTCAAGGCATCTGCCACTTTGTTAGCAGTCCCCGAAATGTGTTTGATCAAAAACGTGAAATTTTGCATGTAATCTACCCATTTTGCATGCTTTCGGTTCAACTTCTCTTGTTGACTCACGAATTGCAATGCATGATTATCACTGTACAACACAAATTCCTTGGGTATCAAGTAATGCCTCCACTTTTTCAATGCCTGTATGATGGCATAGAACTCTTTGTCGTATGTGGAGTATTTCAACTTTGCGTCATCCAGTTTCTCGCTGAAATATGCAACAGGCCTGTCATCCTGACTTAAGACCCCTCCAACAGCATATCCACTCGCGTCACACTTCACTTGAAATGTTTTCTGAAAGTCAGGCAACACCAGAATTGGTTGCTCTGTTATCTTGCGCTTCAACAGATTGAAGCTCTTTTCAGCCTCCACTGTCCAATGAAAAACTTTGTGCCGCTTCTTCACCGTATCCATCATTGCGGCGCCAATTCCACTGAAATTTCGAATGAATTTTCGGTAGAAACTAGCCAAACCATGGAAGCTCCTTACCTCAAAAACATTTCTGGGTGATGGCCAATTCCTGATCACTTCTACCTTTTCAAGATCCATCTTCAATTCATTCGCCAAGATTACAAAACCCAAATAAATGAGTTCTGTCTGAACACTTCTTCAAATTGATCAACAACTTTTCCTGTTGTAGCCTTCTCATCACAATGGATAGATGCTTCAAATGCTCATCCTTCTTCTTGCTGAAAATCAATATGTCGTCCAGATATACGACAACGAATTTACCGATGAATTCCCGCAGGACTTCATTCATCGGTCTCATAAACGTGCTCGGCGCGTTTTTCAAGCCAAACGACATGAACAACCATTCATACAAACCCTCGTTTGTTTTGAATGCTTTCTTCCATTCATCTCCTTCCCATATGCGAATCTGATGATATCCGCTCTTGAGATCAATTTTCGAAAAATAATTTGCCCCACTCAGGCAATCCATCAGATCATCCATTCTCGGCAGTGGAAATTTGTACCTGATGGTGATTTTATTTATCGCTCTGGAGTCTGTACACATTCTCCAGTCTCCATCCTTCTTCGGACTTAGTACCATCGGAACAACACATGGACTAAGACTTTCCCTCACCAGTCCTTTATCCAGCAAATCCTGTACTTGCCTTTTGACCTCCTCGTTCTCCTGAGGTGTCAACCTGTACGCTGCCTTATTTGGTAAGCTTGCTCCGGGTATGATGTCAATATAGTGATTCACACTCCTCATCGGTGGCAACGAACGAGGTAGTTCGTCCACGATGATATCAGCGAACTCTCCCAGCAGTTCCTGAATCTCCTCTGGTAAATCGTCCACTCTTGTGCTTGTCAGGACAATTCTCGGTTTCCTGACAACAAAGAATTGCGGATCTTCGTTCTTCTCCATCTCCGTGAGAAGCTCCTTCCCACTCATGAGAAGTATCGTGCTGGTTACTTCCGGCTTCACTTCTTTATCCTTTATCGGAAGCAGTCTATGTGTTCTCCCATCCTTATCTAAGGTGTATGTGTTCATCCTTCCATCATGAACAACATTTCTGTCATACTTCCATGGCCTACCCAACAGTATATGACATACATCCATGGGAATGACATCACACAGAATCTCATCATGATAATTCCCAATTTTAAATTTAACTAAGAATTTTTTAGTGACACTTACCCGGTGTCTTTTTTGTAACCACAAGACTTTATATGGGCTCGGGTGCTTAGTTGTTTCTAGATCCAGTTTCTCCACCATCTCGTTCGAAACGAGATTATCGGTGCTTCCACTGTCCACGATGACCTTGCATTTCCTATCCTTGGTTGTGCAAGCTATCCTGAATAGTTTTCTCCTCTGCACCAAGCTGTCCACCTCTTTCTCAGGTGTCAGAAGAATCTTATGCATTCCTAGCGACCTTCCGTTGTCTGCATCTTCGTTCCCAGCATCACGCCTCTGCACCTCAGTGATGTGAGCTTCACTTCTGTCGGTTTTCCTATCTGGACAGTCAATGGCTTTGTGTTCATCCTTCCCACATGTAAAACATGTGATGACTCCTCCTCGGCCTCTTCCTCTGCCTCGGGTATGAGGAATTATGTTCATGTCGGCATATCCGCCACCTGACTCTGTATGCTGCCTCCTCGGCTCAGCATTTTGCTGCCTCTATGAGGTTCCGCCCCTCTCGACTCTACCCTGAGGTTTCTGTCATTCCTCCTTGGGCTTTTGAGTTCTTTCTTGGGCAATTGTCTTGCCTCTGGGCTGACTCCTGCCTTGCCCTCGCTGACCTTGCTTGCGGCTCAGCTTCTCCTTGGCTTTTAGAGCCATCTGGTACGCATCCTCGACTATTCGGATGGTAACCATGCTCAATTCATCCTGAATGTCATACCTCAGACCATTTAGATATCTCGCCACCTTCTCGTCATCTCTCTCCCGATGACCTGCTCTGATGTTGAGTCTATAAAATTCTTCGGTGTACTCTTTCACCGTCATCAACTTCTGTCTCAGGTTCTGCATTCGCCTGAACAGAGTGATCTGGTAATCTCTAGGGATGAACTTCTCTTTCATCTTAGCGATCATCCTGTCCAAGCTCTTGATTTTCTGTTTGCCTTTGCAGCGCCTATCAGCCTGCAACTCGTCCCACCATAAGGCTGCATGTCCTTTCATCTTCGTAACAGCACGCCTTACCTTCTTGTCCTCTTCGATATCCTCATAATTGAAGTAGGTATCGAGCGCTCGGATCCAATCCAGCAACTCTTCTACATCTAGACTCCCCTCATAGATGGGGATGTCCATCTTGGTCTTCGAGCTCATCCTCGAAATGGCTCTGATCAACCGCTCGGTTGAAGCATCTTCTGCTGTTACTTCTTCCTCGTGTCCAGCTTCCTCTTCAACCTCAGAATCGATGAACTCTCCAGCACCAGCTCCGCGTCTCTGCGCAGTCTCCATCTCCTCAAGCCTTGCTCAGAGATCTCTCATCTGGTGCTCTATCTCTGGGTTCCCTGCCAGCCTTCCCCTTCTTCGAGCATCCCTGTCTTCACGATCAGGTGACTGCCTCTCTCTTCTAAGCGGCATGGTGTATTCTGCTTCTCTCTGCTACCTGAACAAAGAGAACTCTTAACCTGCTATGATACCACTTTTTTGCAAACTGTACCTCAGCGAACAACCGCTCTCACCAGGACCTTCCTTCACACAGGCCCGAAGAGTCAAGGCTCTTCCAACTCCCCTCGGGAGCTCTCAATACCCACAGCTATTCCCTCGGCGATATCCCCTCCCCTTTTCTCGGGAAATCGGACCTCGCGATATCGCGAGACTCGCAACACTGTTCTCGTGTAATCAAATGCCGAGCCACGAATGCCGATGGTCAACGGTCAATGCCTCCGATCTGTCGGGGATTTCCCTATCGGGATATCACCACCCGCGATGTCAACAACCTAATTTTCAAAACCCCGATCCCCGAGGTACCAATCTTCCGATGTGCATCCACCTGTCCCCCACTCGTTCACGTGGTCCCATGCTACCATGTCACCTCCTCGCTCCGTGTGATCAGGAATCGCGGGATCGCGATTTCGCCAATTGAAATTCCTTGCAACGTGAATTGCCGAACGTCGAAACCTGACCTCTCGGGATACTGCACCACACGTCCCTGTTCTGATCGACGGTCCCCGTTGATTCGGGAAATCGCGACTCGCAATTTCGACGAGTAAAGTCTTACCTCGCTAAACGCCTGACGCCGATATGCGATGGCTTGATTCTTTGTGCGCCTGCGAGTTAACTCCCTCACAACTCCTCTCAGATCTAACAGTCAGCGGGGATTCGTGATTCTTCTCCGCGAACCCTGGTCATTGGTCCTCCACCTTGAAGATCTCCTCCACTTCAAACCTCCCCTGTTCAAATCCCTCTAGAATTTGTTCCATAATATTTGCAAGGAACTATTCCTCGTGAGATTTATCAACTCTGACTCCTTCAGAGACTTCACCCTTGTCTTTCTCCACAGACCTCCAGCAGCTCTCGAACTGTTGAGACCTTCAAATCCCGTGCACTCGCCTGCAACAAAGATCTTCACTCCCTTAGCTCAGAATCTCCACTGAGACTTCCAATTCGGTCGGCACCTTCCCTGCACGACTCTGGTGACCCAATTCACCACTGGGCAGATGAGAATAAGAGTTCAACTGTCTGGCCTCATCAACGCACTCTATGCAGATGAATTTGACTGCACTCAATGCAGGAATCTCCTGGCCCAGATAGAGAAACAATTGAAACTTATCTCCTCAATCTCTCAGATTTTAAATCTACCATGAAATCACATACACAGCATATAAAGCAAAGGCAAAACAAGAAGTAAATATGCAACAGCATAATATCAACAACACATAGAGAATAATCACAGCCATGGAATTGAATCAAAGCTTTCTTATTAATTCAATATCTGTACATGGGGATTCTTCACAAGCTCTCTGCTCTGCTCTCTTCTTTCTCCTGAATGAATGATGCTTATGTTACAATGATACAAAGGAGGGTGCCTATATTCTGTTTGCCCTCTCGAATTTCACAACTATCAAATCTACAATTAATTCATATCTAACAACATTAAAACTAATAAATGCCTTCCTATCTACTAAGGACGTGAGCTTATCTTCTCAAGGTCCATTTACAATGTACAGGTGTGCTTCAATAAATTCACATATAAATGTTTGGCGCACAATATCAAGGTGTTTCAAAATTTCGTGCTGGCGTTGTCTAGCTGTCTTCTTTGCTCCACGTGTTGGCTCGCTTGATGAGTGAGTGATTCTCCTGCATCAAGTCATAAGCGTGAGTTATACTCTGGTGTGTTTTTTCACTTACTAATTATATTTTTCCGTTTTCATGCAATTTATAATTTATGAGTTTTTTCACTCAATCCCTCCAGAGATGGAGTATATGCTCATGGTTAGGCTTGAGCATGGATCTAATCTTAGTGTCTAATGTATATTACCATGATAAACATCCTCCTAGAGTCTTATGGAAATGTATTAAGTACCCCCTAGGATTTTTTTAATTTTTTCAGTTAATTAAAAAATTGCCAGAATTCGGCAATTTTTAATTAAAAAATAAAGATACATTAAAAAAGTGGTATTTGGGCACCAAATAGGCCATGGGAATGCTCATTTTTGGACCTAGAGCACCCATGTTACCTAAGTACCCATTTATTTGAGTAAAATTAGTGATTTTCATCACTCAAAATTGATTTTACTCTCAAAAACCCAAAAAGGTCATTTTAATTCAATAAAAATCAGCCAATGGAAAAATAAAAAGATATGTGGGGACAAGATTGAAGACAAATTAAAAGAAAAAGTCAAGCTAAAGGTCAAAGGAGACAAGATCAACTTGATTTTGAGTTGATTGATGATTTGGCATTTGATTGAGAGCACATGTTCTTTAGGAGGTGCGCCCCTCTTGGAGAGATGGCACACCCTTGAGGTGGCAGCCCACACTCTCAAGAGGTGGCGCACCCTCCTCCCTTTGACTTATGGTTTGACATATGTAATGATGTGTGGAGAGGTGGCAGCCCACTCTCCCACACTTGGCATCCCCACTCCTACCACTTGGTGCGCCCTCCTTGGAGATGCCATGCGCCCTCCTCCTTGGGAACTCCACCCAAATGTGTATAAGTATGAGAGTTCTCTCCCATTTGATGTTAGCTTGGAGCTTTGAGAGAATAGCTTGCTGCATACTATCATTGTAATATTTTCTTATGCTAATGGAATAAAGACTTTGGAGGTCAAGATCTATGGTGTTGTGGCTCTTGTATTGGTGAATGTGGT
>WSFP011279274.1:0-50117 GCA_009831015.1 Picea engelmannii
CCCTCTAAGTGATAAGTGAACATTGCTTCCATTTATATAACAATATAATATTCTAGTTAATATCCATATATTGTGTTTCAAAATATATTTCTTTCTACAATAGAATCTGAGTATTATCTTTAATTTATACTTTGAATATTTCTAATTCGCACATCAGAGGTGGTATTAGGGCACTTTCTTGAGCATGGTTTTAGAGATTTTTATTCCTAGGCTAGAGAAATGTTCTAATGTTGATAAATAACATAGAGATCTGTCATTCATCAAGTAAACCTATGCTCAAGGAAGATTATATGTAGGAATTATAAGAGGTTTCACCTGGTTGGAAATCCTTGTAACCCATATTGGTACTTCGTTGAGTAGTACCATATCAAATAACACATGTTATGGAATTTCACTTCCATATATCCTCAACTATATTGGAACTCATATAGGTGTCCTGAAACCATCTTTAGATCATCCAGTTGAGCACCTGAGAGAATAACACTCAAGAATATTACTCTCTAGTATCTACATAATTATTTTTTATGGATAAGGGTATTGATGAACATCCTTAGTTATAGTGCTAGTTATAACACTAAGATATTGGAAAAGGTACTACTTTTGGACCTCACACATATATATAAAGCTATAGATCATGTCACTACTTTGTCTTTATGACCCTTCAATCCCTACTCCTTGCTACTAATCTTGGAACCTTATGAAATAATCTCCAATATCAATAATTTGAGATTTTTTTAGTGTATTATTCATCAAGTGGGGTATAACTTTGCAGGAGTAAGAAAACAAAAAAGACAAAAAGACAAAAAAAAATAGTATAAAGTATTTCCTCTGGCGCTATTATTTGCTACTTATATCAATACAATCTTTTTGTTGCATCGATCCTCATGGTACCACTCTCCCATAAGTAGTTTTTTTTGGTGGAACCCCTCACCCTATTACATGCCACCTATCTCAATAGAACCATAACACAATACTAATCACATTCATTACTCTCCATTAATATTTTTTTTGTTTGGACCTACTCACCCCATTACCTTGAACCTATCTCACTAGCCCCAATAAGAAGTTGTGATTACCTTGGTACCACTCTTCACTAACCTTTTTTATTATACACCCGATTCTGATCACTACCCTAAAACCATGATGTCAACACTCACATTGCTGACTAAGAAACTTTGTTTGATGAATTGAAAAACAAATTAGATCAAAAAAAGAAAAACTTTCCTCTAGTTAATTCCAAGCTCAATAACTTAGATTCATTACCTAACTATCTGTCCCAAATCATAACTCAATTCAAGGCATATTCATTCCACCTGAGGGATTTAAATTATCCAATTCCATGGCGCATTACTCTAACCCTTTTGTTCATGATCTAAGACTCCCTAAAGTGGATCTAAACAAATTTTATGGCTTCGACCCCACCAGCTAGGTCACTCGGATGGAACACTATTTTTCACTACATGGAATCAACAATGACATAATTAAAATTTGTTTTGGTGTCTTATATTTATATCATTAGCACTAGAAATGGTCACAATATCATAAGAAATCCCATAGGGATTATACTTCTTGGACTCAATATATAGCTAATCTCTATGAATATTTTTAACCAAACACTCATTATTTTGGTTGATTGACCAATATTAAACAATTTGAAGACAATATTGTTGTTTTGGACCAACTTTCTTTCCACAACAAAGACATGTAAGGTACCTTCTTTAGGGAATTCTTTATTAGTGATATGACGGAAGAAATCAATGCTCATATTTTAAGTGTTATCCTTACTACTTGGCTCAAATATTTTCAACAAGCCAGGAAAGCCCAAAAGTTTGTCAATTCCTAAATAAAAAAACCTTCCTTTATTCCCTATCCTCATCCCATAAATCCTTGTGTTTTGTCTCCTCTTAAGACCCACAAATTAACCATTGATGAAATGGAAAAGTTTTAACTTATAGGTCTCTACTACAATTGTGATGAAAAATTTTCCTTGGGAACAAACAGAAGGAACATAAATATTTTATGGCCATTTTTGAAGATGTTTTAGAAGATGGTAGTGATGTTATCCCTCAAGAACCTTTTTCTTATCCAATTGATGATATTCTTCTCTTTGATGAACCCCTAAATATCCCTATATGACTTGAATGGTATTTCAACTCCCCAAACCATTAAATTGATTGGGTACATCAACCATCATAAATTTATTATCCTCATTGATAGTGGTAGCACCCATAAATTTATTCATCATTTGGTAGACCGAGAGAAACATTGCTATATCCATGTAGTTAAAATGATTTAGATCGTGATTTCCAATGGAGTTTCCATGGCATGTGGGGGTTTTTGTGAAAATGTGCACATTCAAATGAATTATTATTATTATTGAAAAAACAAAACATGTTTTCTATTGAAATGGGTGGTCATGATATTGTTTTGGGTATCGAATGGTTATGTACACTCAACCCTTTAACCATGGATTTCTAGTAGGTTATATCTCACTACACATTCCAAGGAATCACAACATGTTCTATAGAGATCATCAACTCACACAGTATGGACAAAATTGGATTCCAAGGAGTTATTTATGAGTTTCCAGTAGGTCATATGTCACTACAAATTCCAAAAAATCACAACATTCTCTCTAGCTATCATCAACTCACATCGTATGGAAAAACTCCTTAAAAGGGTAATTCATGCACTGCTACTGAGTTCCATGAAATTCAATCATTTTATACCCCTTTCCAACCTATCCATACGAACATGTAATTAGAGTTATCCAAGAACCAATCACCTTTGAAATCTCCCAAGGCCTCCCACGCTCCTATGGTGCACATGATCTTTCTATTCCACTCATACCTAGTATCCTTTGACCCAATGTTTTCCCTTATCACCACCCATTTTCTCAAAAAAAATGGAATTGAAAATATTCTTCAAGAATTGATAGCTATGTGTGTCATTCACCGTAGTACAACTACTTATTTGTCCACATTTTTCATGGTATTGAAAAACAAAGGCACTTGGTGCATATGTTCTGAATTTCACTCTCTAAATAAAATAACCATCAAGAATAAGTTTCCCATTCCATTCATTGATGATCTTTTGGATAAACTTAAGGTGATCATATTTTTACCAAAATTGATCTCCATTCTAGCTATGAAAAAATTCATGTGAAGCAGGTCAATATTCTCAAAACTCCTTTTCAAACTTACAAAGTACATTATAATTTAATGGTGATTCCCTTTGACCTTTGTAATGCACCATGTACCTTTCATAGCCTCATGAACCACATATTTCAACCATTTCTACATCATTTTTTTCTTGCCTTTTTTATCAATCTATAGTAAAAGTGGGTAGACCCATCTTACCCATGTGTATCAAGTATTACATTTACTTTCTCATCATGAACTATTTTTCAAAAGGTGAAAATGTTCCTTTAGTCTATATGAGGTAATACATTTGGGGAATATTGTTAGTAAGGATGGTTTATGAATGGACCTGAAGAAAATTAAAGAAATGGAGGATTGACCATGTCCTAAGACTCTTAAAATTTTAGTAGGTTTCCTTGGTCTAATAGGGTACTATATATATTATTTCAATAAGTATGGAAAAATTGTTTATCCCCTCACTACATTAAAAACAATGCTAAATTCTTCCTCTCCTCATCACCTTAAGAAAATGCTTTATGTTGGATTGAAGCCATAGATCAAGCTTTCCAGGATTTTAAGGATGTTGTGTGTGAAACCCTACAATTATTTCTTCCTAACTTCACTAAGAATTTTTTTATGGAATGTGTTTCCTTGGGAAAAGGCATATGCACAATTCTTATGCAAGAAGGAATACCATTAGCCTTTACTAGTAAACAAATTTGTGAGCATCACTTGGAAAAATACACCTATGAAAAATAAATGATGGCTATCTTTCATGTTATGGATATCTATCACGTTGATTTTCTTGGGAAACATTTCCATGTTAAATATGATCATCACAGCCTCAAATACCTTATGGAGAAAATGATTTTTATCCTGTGATAAAATGAAATGGGTTACCAAAATGTTAATATATGATTATGAGATCATTTATATGAAGGGTAAGGAGAATGTGGTAGTTCATGATATCTCTTGGTAATACAAAGATTACGGGTCACTCCTTTCACATTCCTTCATTGTAAAAGATTGGTTGAATGAAGTCCTAAAAGAATGGTTCATAGATCCCAAGACTTAGCCTGATCCAACAAATTCATTATAATTCCAATGCATATGAAGGATACTCTTGGCGCAATGATTACATCTACTATAAAGGGAATATATATTTGATAAAAAAAAATAACATGTCATTTGAAATCCATGCATCACTAATATCATGCCATTCTAGCTTTCATAGAACATATGAATGGTTCAAATGTTGTTTATTCTTGGAAGGAATGAATGAAATCTATACGTTTGTATCTTAATGCGATCTTTACTAATGATACAATAGATAAATAGTGAAAATGATATGAAAAATACAACCTTTACTTATTCCACCCAATGTATGGACATGTAACAACCCCGTCGTTATGACAATATGCGGCGCATAACCAATGCAATATGTTTTTTTTTTGAACCACTAAAGCAGGAAAGTAACAATGAAAATAGTTGATCATCTCAACTCGACGATGAACACAATGCACGAAATTCACGCAACAGAAAAACATAACGACCTAGCATACTAGCACATCAAGTAGTTGGAAGCAACATATGACAGTCAATCAGACGAAAAATAGAAATGACTACCCTCTTGTCCTACCCTGCAAGGTTAGGACCTCTAGGACACATAAGCAACGCTCAAGCCCAGGTTCCCATCAATTTTGGCCATTTAACGTCTCAAGGCTGGCGATTTTTCTAAGGAACAAGGAGGTGTCTACATCCCACCCAACACAAGCAAGACAACGTCTACTAAGATAAAAGACAACATCAATCAACCCAACACAACAACACCAACCGACACACGTACAAATAAATAAACAACCGTTGATCATTGGTGGCCTTTTACCATGCACAACCAGATAAATATAATATTTAGACAATACCTTAAATAACCTTAAATTCTGAGTGCGCAATATAGCTAACATACACAATCTATCTAGCAATAATAAACTTGAGGCGCAATTCTATTTAAAGTCCAGGTGCGCTATTTAATCAATCAATCATTAAATAGAATCAGAGGCGTGAGAAGTGATAAACCTGCTGGGGTCCTTTATTTAATTACGCAGACATCAAGTCCATGTAAACAATAACTACACTCATTCAACTTGGCATTTTAAATAAAGAAATGACGAACACAACTACAATTTACCATACATCGTTCTAACTCCTGCGATTATAGAGTTTATTCTCCATTAGAAACTTTTCATCATACACCATTAACTAAAATAAATCAAAGCTTTCTCCATTCTTCCTAATTACAACCCCTTTTTATCATTAGAAAGAATGAGCATCAAATAATTTAAATGAATTAATATTATCCTATAAAAATTATCTTTTCACATAAGGCAATAAACATCTAGACAAGTTAAGTGAAGATACCATCCTTTCAAGGATTAATCCTTCCCTTCCATAAAAGTACATCCTTTTAACATTAATGTAGAAGATTAAGGACATATTCTACATAATAAATTATCATTTAGAAATGAACATAATAGGATTACACTAACTTCATGATAGTATCTAAAGTTTAGGCAAGGACAATCGACTATCTTTTCAAATAACATTATTAGATTAATAAATCCATTATAAAACAATGTTAGTACCCTATTATAAAATCATTATAATAAAATATGCTAGTACCCTATTATAAGAATGCTATAAAATAAATAAAAATCCATTAAATCTCTACTTCCATCCCTATGTTTTTCAACTTAGTGGCCTTATAACCAATAAAATTTATATAGGATATTCTAACAATCAGAAACAATAAAAGGAGATTATAACAGGCTGTCATTATATGGCACAATGGTAATCCACCTAGTGTTGTTCAACAATAAATTTACTCTTCCATAAAAACAATGAATCGGGGAAAGGCGAGTAAGTCGCATGGCTTACACACTCTATTTAAAAACTGTAAATCTGGGAATAAAATATTTACTAGCTGACAGAGTTGAGTTTTACAACAAGGAAAGGTTTTAAGCAGTGAATTGTGGATTAATTTATGAATTGGCCTTGGTCAGAATATCAATTCTGTCCTGACATCTCTGAGAAATTGCTGCAATTCCTCCTAAAACACCACGCCGATGAAACTCGCTTTAACTCGAATAGGGAAACTACCCAACGGAAAGTGCCACGCATAGTTGTATTGTTCACGCAATTTTTATCTGCGTATGGATAAGTTCTGGAGAATAAAGGTACATAGGAAATCGCTTAATGAACATTACTACTTTTAGAGAACAATCATGATTTGTCAAGTGAAGGCTATTTTAACATGCAGTTTTAAGCTAATGAAACATTCATCGCCCAGGTTCGACATTGGAAGTATTTCCCTTCACTACATATGGATCGTATCCAATTTTAAAAAAAATGCAGACTTGAATCTGTGGGTCTGAGGAAATTGCGTGCACCTCATCTTTCCATAATCTGTAATACATGGCCCTTAAATACAAAATTACATGGGAAAAATTCAAAGATAGAAGGCTACATTTGTTGTCTGTGTGAGAACAAGAGCCTGCATCTCAATTCTCACTTCCCTCGTACTGTTATCGTTTAGGATGAAGAATTAAATCAGATCTAAAAACATGAAATGACAATTATGATTTAGAAATTTAATACAGAATTACAACATTACTATTTATAAATTTAATACATCATTTACGATTTAGAAATTTAATACAACATTTATGAATTAGAAATTTAATACAACATTTACAATTAAGAATTTTTTTTTTTTGTTTTTTAATTGGTCTGGACCTTCTTGGCATGAGGATTAACCTTTGACTTGAGAAACCGCGACTCAGGGGCATCTAAGCCGTCAAAATCACCCGGGGATCGCACCCGGCCTGAGCCACACCAACCCTTAACATGGTTGGATTTTTTGTCCCCACAAATTTCGAACCGGTGACTTTTCAACACATAGTGGCTTAACAACACACTCCATCACCGACTGTCCTACACCTCAAGACTACAATTTAGAAATTTAAGACAACATTTACGAATTAGAAATTTAATACAGCATTTACGAATTAGAAATTTAATACAACATTTAAAACAATCATTCCAGAATGAAAACAATACACAGTCGAGAAAAAGATTCAGAATAAAATATTATAAAAACATAGCGCTTCCAGGTATGAAAACTAATCACGGCCCTGCCTTTAATCGCAATTCAAGGACATATGGAAAAACACAGGCATGGTTTATGATAACACAGTTCAATAGGTTATTAACACAGGCGAAAATCTGACAGGCACAACTATCGTTGCGCCACAAGAATATAAGAAAGCAAGAAGACAACTGGAAAGAATGAGGGTTGTTGCACTACCAGAAATTGGACTATAGGTAATTAAACAATAAGCGCTCTGTGTGCAAAAGGGACCATAAATGAAGAAGGATAAAGTCTCTCTTAAGAGAATCGTACAACCATACAAAACAATGAAACATAGAGCGAGAAACCATAAATTCATACCATCTAGATGTAAATCAGCATGCAATCACTAAATAAAAATTGTGAAATTTAGATGTGTGTACCTCAAGCGAAGCTGAAGTTTCCACTGTTGTTGTCCCACATTCGTGCTCTGTCCCGCTCCGGCTTGCAAACCGATGAGACCTCATCAATACCTCCCATCCAACTCTAGGGTTAGTCTTCTTCCCCCTGAGCCCCCCGAGCCACAAAGGGGCCACACACACAATACCAGAGAATGCTAGCACCCAACTCGCCTTGCAAGGTTGACCTACTACTCGTTACCTGAGTTGGATATCCCAACTCCCACAAGAGAAAATTCACTCAAGATAAAATTTCGGCAATGTAACATTACGCAAGCCAGATGTGATCCATACTCCTCCTCTGCCATCATTTTTATAGAGTTTCTTAGTCATTAGTTTCTCAAACCCTCATTAGATTCCTTTTTCATTTATTTAATTAGGAAAAACCTCCCCCATACACATGTCGCCCGATCCCCTAGTTGCACTAGAAAACCAATTTATTAATTAATTAAAATTTTCTATTTCCCTCACCCACTTAAAAGTGTTCCTAAAAATGCTCATCGATGTCCCATTATTCCCTTACAATTCTTAAATGACTTATGCATTACTTAATTCCTAGTTGAGTTCATAAATAGAAAGTTCTAAAGGTTAGCTTCCTTACTAAGTTAGGCATTCCCCTTTTTCGTTAAGTTTCCCCTTTTCTTTAAGTTTCCCTTTTGCTTTAAGTTTCCCCCTTTTTCTTTTTAACTAAAAAAATTAGATTTAGCAAGTGTAGAAAAACAACCATTTACCCTTTTAATAAATTTAATCCTTCATTATAATTTTTACTTTAATAATTAAAGTTTGAATTTATTTACCCCTTTCTTGTTATATGTCTAATTATTTTTTTGTTCAGAGGTTCTACTTAGACCTAGGTTTTAAATTCACTAGGCTTGGCGACATTTCTTAAAGGAAAATTTGTTATTAAACTTACTCATCACATCATTCATTTTAAGGTCGACCAGGTCCTAAGTAAGCATATTTTTCTAGGCACTAGGTTTGTTCACTTACCAGTTAAAATCGCGATGTGCCCTTTAGGATGCACTACGTGCTCCAAGGGTGCCACTCGCCTCTTTCTGTTTTATTTGCGCGAGGTGCCCTTCAAGACGCACTACGTGCTCCAAGGGTGTGAATCGCCTCTTTAATGAATTTGGTAGATGCCAAACCCCTGGAGACAATACTCCGTTAGGTTATATTGTGGGAGGCTAAGGGCCTCTAAGTAATAATAACCATGCCTTATTTCGTGCCCCTTAGAATCATCGTGAGCGACTGTCGCGGTCTTCCCTCACGACATCGCGAGTCTCTCGAGATAGGTAATCATTAACCTACAGTTCAAGCCACAGAGGGAGTGCTAGTAGGTTGTGGAAAGGCTACTACCACACCTCACCCTTAATGTCTTTGGTTGTCGTGTGTGACCCCTTTACTCCAAATGTGAGTCTAGTCAGCAAGCTATCATTAGCCTGATTCCATCAACGAATCATGTCAACAATAACAATAAACATCATAATATCTAATCAGTTGTACATATGTCATATCAAAAACATTCAAACCCTAGCAGTCCACTTCTTGACTCGATCTGGAGTCCTAGGAGTTTCCTCGATGCCTCGGCATCCTCAATGTCCAGAGTCCTACACACTGAAGAGAACCCAGTCAATATCACCTGTCGATGTAAACACAACAAAAATAACATATCATCAAATCCACAATGTCTCATAATCATAATCAAAACAACCAATAGTATAATGACCCGGATCACTTGCACGCAAGTGTCCTCAAAGAATAAGTCTACTCAGTGCATGCAAGAGAGAGATGTTACATACACACCTTCTTGTTTTAAAATTTGTCCCGAAGTTTCACAGTATGTAAGTGCTGAAATAAAATGTATCGCAGTATCATAGGTCTAGCTATCAAACAAAAATGGGAATTGGTAACGCATATCGTAGTTGTCCCACTGGAGCTTGACCTAATCTATTGTTTGACATCATAGTTATCGAATGTGATGGTCCAGGATGTGAATTGCCTCTGCCATGAGAGCACCCTCTTCTGATACCTGGAAGGAACTCATGTCAATAACATGCATAGGATCACTAACATAATGTCTCAAAATAGATACGTGAAAAATATTGTGCATATGCCTCAAAGAATAAGGCAAGGCTAGTCGATAGGCCATGGGCCCCTTCTTTTCCACAATATCAAAAGGTCCCATGAACATAGGAGAGATTTTAGCACCCTTTACAAACTTGATCAAAATCTTATGCGGTTTTACTTGCAAGAAGACTCGATCGCCAAGTTCATAACTACGATCGACATGATGCGCATCGACAATAACTCTTATGTTGATTTTGCGCTTCCTTGATCCTTTTCCTTATTATTTTCATTTGATATTCCATTTCTTTTATCTCTTTTGGTTCCACCAGGACCCTATTCTCAAGCCAATCCCAACTCAAAGACGTTTGACATAGTCACCCGTAAAGAAACTTGAAAGGCACCATCTTAATGGTTCTTTGATAAATGTTGTTGTATGAAAACTCTACCAGTGGAAATAATTCTTCCCAACATTTTTGTTGGTTCATAACATACATACACAACATATCCTCCAAGATTTGGTTTGTTCTTTCAGTCTACCCATCTGTCTCTGGGTGATATGCAGTACTAAAGTTAAGTTGGGTTCCCAAGGCCTCCTCAAAACTAGTCCAAAATCATCCTGTAAACATGGATCCTCTATCGAATATAATCCTCTTAGGCATGCCATGCAGCATCACAATCTCACTGATGAAAACTCTAGCTATGTCAGGTGTTTAATACGTTGTACGCATAGGAAAAAAATGAGGACTCTTCGTCAAAGTGTCGACTACCACAAAAATCGAGTCGCGTCTCCTTGTCATCAGTGGCAATCCAACAATAAAATCCATTGAAATGACCTCCCATTTCAATTATGGAATAACATGCGGCTGTAGTAATCCTTCTAGATGTCTATATTCATCCTTCACCTACTGACATTCTAGACATCTTGCCACATAGTTGACTATGTCTACCTTCATTCCTTTCCAGAAGAATAAGGGTTTAAGGTCTTCCTCATCTTCGTGACTACTAGATGAGCCATGTATACTACTCTATGAGCCTCTTTTAGGATCAAACTCCTCAACTCGTCATTGGGTGGTATGTAAATTTAGTTTTTAAATCTCAATAATCTATCGTTTTCCACAATAAATCCCTCAAATTTTGGTACCATCATTGTGTTTTGTACGAAAAAATCCTTGACCTCTTTGTACCAGTCATCATTGCGCTGTAAAGTTAGAATCATTTCACATAGATTCGTCTGAAGAGACATCATCGAAAATATGTGTGGTCTCTAGCTCAACGCATCAGCCACTCTGTTCACTATTCCTTTTATGTAATTAATCTCAAAATCGTACTCGCAAAGAAATTCAGACAAACGACATTGTCACGCATTCAAGTTGCTTTGCGTAAAGATGTGTTGTAGTCCACAATGGTCCATTTTTAGTTTGAATTTCCATCCAATAAGGTAGTGTCTCCAAACTCTCAAGGCATAAACAATGGCTAACAACTCAAAATCGTGCGTTTCATAGTTCTCCCCATGCCTTCTCAATTTCCTCGAGATGTAAGTGATCACTCGACTATCTTGCATCAAGAATCCACCTAAGCCTTCCTTGGATGCATCAGTTCATAACAAGAATTCTGTGTCCATGTCAGGGACCTTCAATATCGTTGTTGTCGTTAATAGCTCCTTGCCTCCAAAATGCCTCCACGCATTTCTTGGTCCAAACAAACTTCTTGTTCTTCTTATGAAATTTCGTGATCAAATTTTCTATGTTCAAAAAACCCTCGACAAACCGTCGATAGTATCCCACTAAACCCATGAAGCTACGCAAACCCTCGACCTTTGTTGGATCCACAACGATACCTTTGTGGGAGATGACATGCCCTAAGTAGTGAATCTTCGATTGATAAAATGAGCATTTAGACAATTTCCCATACAATTTATTCTCTCGTAGAAACTATAGTACCATGTGAAAGTGCTCGTCATGCTCCTCCATCGTCTGAGATTAAATAAAAATATCATCAATGAATACTTGGATGAACTTGTCGAAGTATTCACGGAACACCCTATTCATCAAACTCATAAATACCCCTGGGGTGTTCGTCAGTCCAAACGGTAAGACAATAAACTTGTAATGTCCAAACCTCGTCTTAAAGGAGGTCTTAGGGATGTTTTCCTCTTTGATCCATAACTGGTGATACCATGATCTCAAGTCGATCTTTGAAAACATCATCGCACCCTTCATATGATCAAATAAATCATCAATCCTTGGCAACGGATATTGATTCTTGATCATTGCCTTATTCAATTCACGATAGTCAATGCAGAGTCTCCACAACCCATCTTTCTTCTGTATGAAGATAACAGGTGCACCACATGGTGACACACTTGGAAGTATAAGTCCTAGGTCCAACAAATCCTTCAGTTGCATTTTCAACTCCTGTAACTCTGGGGTTGATATCCGATAAGGCATTCTTGCTATCGATTCAGTCCCTGATTTTAGGTCTATGGTAAATTCCAATTCCCTCTCAGGCAGAAACCCTAGTAACTCCTCTAGGAATACATCCACAAATTCTTGTACTACCGGAAGGTTTTCTAGTCCTTCTGCCACACCATTTTTGTTTAATGCAAGGATCTAAAAAATATTGCATCGATTGCACATGATCTTCCGTAGCTACAAGGAAGAGATGAACCTCAGGGAAACTCCATGGTTCTGACCTACAATCATGCGTCTCTGTCCCTCATCATCAACCAAGCTCAACTCTTTTGTCTTACAGTTAAGTATCGTCTCATTCAATTCCAACCAGTCCATACCGATCACGACGTCATAAGACCCTAAGATCATGAGGTACAGGTTGGCCCTTGTGAAAAACTATCCCAGGTTAAGGCTACAACCCATAACCTTCCCTCAAACCTTTTTTTTGGCTCCTGAATCCATTTCTACAAAGCTAAACTCGTCTTATTCGCCTGCCTTTACCTTAATTATTTTTAGTGTTGTACCAGAAATAAAACTCTATGTAGCACCTGGATCTATCAAAATATTAAGGTTCTGGTCAGCAAGAGTACCTGAAGTCTCAAGCACGATCGACTTGTGCTCTGTTTGGTGGTTATTCATCGTTGCATGGATCCAATGGGCCTTGCCCAAATCTCCCACGGTAGTGGGTCCAACTAATCCAGACGCTCTGGTCCTCTCCACTGGGTAGTCATGCTGGTAATGTCACTCTCCACATGTCCAACACCCTTTCTTCGGTCCAGTACTCCTGGTACCCGAAGTAGAAGCTTGTGGCCCATGGGCTTGGAACCCTGGTTTGTTCTGTTGAACAACCCTAAACTGATGCTGTTGCAGTCGACGTTGTTGTGGTTCTCTGTAAGGAGTTCATTGTTGAGTCGTTGGTCATTGAGGTGTAGTGAAAGTGGATCCTCTCTAGAAGCCACAATATCCTGGTGAATGTCTAGCTAGTGTCTAATGCTACTGCGTACCAGATGACGCATGTCCCACTGGTCTCGCTGAAGTCCTGCTCTGACCCCCGCTGATAAGATCCTCCTCTGCTATGAGGGAATTCTAAATAGCATCATGCAAGGTTTTAGGCATCAAAATCCTAACCTTTGCACGAATGTTGACATTAAGGCCAAGCATGAACTTGTTGACCTTAAACTTCTCGGTATTCAGGTGGCGAGCATACCGGAGAAGCTCCATGAAATGAGCGTCGTATTCAGGCACCATACGACCTCCCGGTCGCAAGGAATTGAACTCATTGAGCTGACTCTCAATTATTTCCTCAGATAAATACCTCTCCCGAAACCGTTCCTTAAACAGTTTGTGTGAGACGTCTTCGACGGCCATGTTCAATTGTGGTAGGAGCATCTTCCACCATAGAAGAGTGCTCCCCTTTAGTTGAAATAATGCCATGCAGAAATTCATTTTGGAGGTACAGTCCCGAAGTGAAAATCACATCTCCATATTCTGCAACCATGCCTTGGTGACTGCGTTGTCCGGGGCACCAAATAACTCGATAAATTTGAACTTCTCGAGTTTGTGGTGAATGCTGCCAGTACCAACTGGAGTGTGTGGTGGGCCCTCAGGGGATGTTGATTCCCTGGCCTCATCTCTATCCAAACGGTTGATCAGTTCCTCAAACATCCGCTGAAAGGACCTCATCAGGCCAACCACATCACCCACAACTTTCTTTTACTTCCTGACAACTTGTTCGTCTCCCTAGGGGTTAGACCCCTCAAGCATGGATGCTACCAAGGGCATCACACCTCCTCCCCTAGCACCCCTTCATCTGCCTCTGCGACATCCTCTAACCATTATTACCTGCACAAATATAATTAATTTAATTATCAGCCTTATAATCAAACATATAATCAACAGAAGTCGTAGTGATCCCAAGTTGCAGGTCAAACCAGATCTTATACCATATGTAACAACCCCGTCATTATGACAATGTGTGACGCATAACCAGAGAAATATGTATTTTTTTTTTTAACCGCTAAAGCAGGAAAGTAACGATGACAAAAGTCGATCATCTCAACTCGATGACAAACACAATGCGTGCAATTAAGGAAACAAAAAAACATAATGACCTAGCATACTAGCACATGAAGCAGCCGGAAGCAACATATGACAATCAATCAGATGAAAAATAGAAACGACTAACCTCTCGTCCTACCCTGGAAGGTTAGTACCTCCAGGACACATAATAAATGCTCAAGCCTAGGTTCCTATTTAAGGTCTCAAGGTTGGTGACTGATCTGAGGAACAAGGAGGTGTCTACATCCCACCCAACACAAGAAATACAACGCCTACTAAGCTAAAAGACAACATAAATCAACCCAACGCAGCAGCACCAACTGACACACGTAACACGAGACTTCAATGCGAGTGAAAATTAGCAATCAATGCATCAACATTTGCATGGCGCAGAAATAAATAAACAACCATCGATCATTAGTGGCCTTTCGATGCACACAACGAGATAAATCTAATATTTAAACAATACCTTAAATAACCTTAAATTATGAGTGCACGAGAGAGCTAACATACACAATCTATCTAGCAATAATAAACTTGAGGCACAATTTTATTTAAAGTCCATGCGCGTTATTTAATCAATAAATCATTAAATATAATTTGAGGCATGAGAAGTGATAAACCTTCCAGGGTATTTTATTTAATTACACAAACATCAAGTCCATGTAAAAAATAACTACACTTATCAATTTGGCATTTTAAATAAAGAAATGACTAATACAACTACAATTTATCATACATCCTTCTAACTCCTGTGATTATAGAGTTTATCCCCCATTAGAAAATTTTCATCATACACCATTAGCTAACATAAATCAAAGCTTTATCCATTCTTCCTAATTACAACCCCTTTTTATCATTAGAAAGAATGAGCATCAAATAATTTAAATGAATTAATATTATCCTATAAAAATTATCTTTTCACATAAGGCAGTAAACATCTATACAATTTAAGTGAAGATACCATCCTTTCAAGGATTAATCCTTCCCTTCCATCTATCTAAAAAGTACATCCTCTTAACATTAATGTAGAAGATTAAGGACAGATTCTACATAATAAATTATCATTTAGAAATGAACATAACAGGATTACAATAACTTCATGATAGTATCTAAAGTTTAGGCAAGGACAATCGACTATCTTTTCAAATAATATTATTAGATTAATAAATCCATTATAAAACAATGTTAGTACCCTATTATAAAACCATTATAATAAAACATGCTAGTACCCTATTATAAGACAGGTATAAAATAAATAAAAAGCCATTAAATATCTATTGCCATCCCTATCGTTTTTCAGCTTAGTGGCATTATAAACAATAAAATTTATATAGGAGATTCTAACAACAAAAAACAAGAAAAGGAGATTATAACAGGCTTCCATTATATGGCACAGTGGTAATCCACCTGGCATTGTTCAACAGTAAATTTACTCTACCATAAAAGAAATGAATCGGGGAAAGGTGAGTAAGTCGTCTGGCTTACACACTCCGTTTAAAAATCGTAAATCTGGGAATAAAATATTTACCAGCTGACAAAGTTGAGTTTTACAACAAGGAAATGTTTTAAGCAATCAATTGTGGATTAATTTATGAATTGGCCACGATTATAATTTGACTTCCATCTTGACATCTTTGAGAAATCATTGCAATTCCTCCTAGAACACCACGTCGATAAAATGTTTGACAACAAAGGTATTCCAACAGAGGGAGAACACCTTTAGTAACCACTCACATAACCAGATCAAAAATCAACACACCAATGTTTTCACGTGGTAAAACCCCTACGGGGAAACATCCATGGCCCTAGCCAACGCGGCCACTTGGAGCAGTTTATTAATGCAAAGAAAAAGATTACAGAGATGTTTTACAAGAGATTTTCTCACAATCAATCATCGACAAATGACCCTCCATGCTCTTTAAATAGAGATCATGGACCAATCGGGTGTTAAGACACAGATCAATGGCCGTTAAGATCGAGGAGAGTATGAATCGTCAAATCACTCTATGTCGGGAACATATCGTGACCGTCAGATTTCCTAACTACAAATGCATACTAATGCATACTAAATAAACACAATATAAAACACACTTTTACCTAATGACACAATAGACCAAGTAGATTTTACCAACTCCTAAGTGTCTAAATATCCTAACATCCCCCCTTAAGAACAACTTGGGATAGGATTGAAGGATTTACAATAGTGACGCAATAGGAGAAGGAAGGAGGCATTAGAGCCTATCCCCCCTTAATGACAACTTTCTGAACTCCTAACATTGATTGAAGTTTGGAAAACTTCGCTTCTGTAAGAGACTTTTTGAAAATGTCTACAACTTGATCTTTTGTAGGGAAAAAGAGAACTTCAATAACTTGATCATGAATGAGCTCTCTGATGAAGTGCATGTGTAGCTCGATGTGTTTTCTGTGATGATGTTGAACTGGGTCTTTGGCGAGCTTGATGGCACTTTGATTGTCACACCAAAGGCTGGTCAGATGTGGGTGTTGGAATCCAAACTCTGAAAGGATCTGTCGAAGCCACATGGCTTCCTGACTTGCATTTACCGTTGCTCGATACTCTACTTCTGCTGAAGAAAGTGAAATAGCCTATTGTTTCTTACAGGCCCAAGTGATAGGTCCTGAACCAAGGCTGAAAACATAACCTACTGTAGACTTCCGATCATCGAGGTCATCGACCGAATTTGAATCAATGAAACCAACCAATAAGGGAGTCCCCCCTGAACTGTAATGTATCCTGAACTGAATTGTACCATGAACATAGAGAAGTATCCTTTTAGCTTCTTTCTAATGGATTTCATGGGGTGTTTGCATATATCAGGCAACAAGACCAACACCAAAGGAAAGATCAGGACGGGTATGAGTCAAGTATAAGAGGCTACCAACTATACAGGGTGGCATCAACTTCAGGAGAAGTACAGGTGGCAGAAATATTGACTCCAGACTGGAAGGGAGAAGGAGTTGGTTTACAATCGTCAATGTGAAAGCGACGAACAAGGTCACAAGCATACTTAGACTAGGAAAGAAAAATTCCTTCATTGGTTTGCAAAACTTGGAGGCCAAGGAAATAGTGCAAAAAGCCTAAGTTTGACATTTCAAATTTCTTCTTAAGGTTGATTCTCACATGGTTTAAAAGTTTTGATAAACTACCAGTAAGGATAAGGTCATCAACATAAAATACAAGGATTATGAGATGGCTTCCTACTTTCTTGGTCTAGACATTAGGATCAGAATGGCATCTAGAGAATCCAGTGGCAATAAGAAAGCTATCCATTTTGGCATACCAAGCTCGGGGAGCTTGCTTGAGACCATAAAGAGATTTCTTGAGGCGACAAACAAGGCTAGAGTCATTCTGGACATAGCCAGGAGGTTGTTCCATGTAGATTTCTTCTTGCAAATCTCCATGCAAGAAGGTGGATTTAACATCCATCTAATGGACCTCCCATTTATGTGAGGCAATAAGGGCAAGAACAAGGCGGATGTAATTCATTTTTTCTACAGGGGCAAAGGTTTCATTATAGTCAATTCCTTCAACTTGGGAAAATCCTTTGGCAACTAACCGAGCCTTGTGTCTTTCAACACTTCCATATGATGCATACTTAGTTATGTAGACCCATTTGCATATAACAAGTTTTCTTCCTTTTGGAAGAGGTACAAGATCCCAAGTATCATTTTCCATTAAAGAACGATACTCTTCATTCATTGTTGTATCCTAATCTGGATGACCTGAAGATTCTGTAAATGTCTCTGGATCACGAGTTTCTGAAACTTGAGCCAAAAGAGAAGAGGCTCGCTCGAACTATGAACGTGTCCGACGCTGAGCTGAAGGATCACCGACAAGATCACTGACTACTTTTCGTGTTGAATGGACCCATCGAGGAAGCGGTGGAGCTGGTATTGGTTGAGGTTCAAAGGACTCATCTGGAGGAGGGTGAGCAAGCGGAGGTGGATTTTCATCCTCACTATCATCATTTGAAGAAGAAACCAGATCATAAGAAGGCACAAATGTCGAAGATGGATCGCAGGCCGAAGAAGGCATAATCGTTGAATTAGGTTCGCAGGCCAAGAGATTTTCATCAAATTTAACATCTCTTCTAATAATAATTTCATTACAATGTGATTGAAGAAGTTTGTAACCTTTGACATCTTCAGAATAACCAACAAATATACACTTCTCACTTTTAGGTTGCAATGCTTTCAGTCTATTAGAGTGGGGAAAGAATGATTTGTAAACATAGATACTTCATCTACTATTGCATGAATTATCGTGTAAATGTTCAAATCATAATATATGAATGGAATATCATCATTCTTGCACATGATTATAACACTTTAGATAACATGGAATGGAATATATTTAGACCTATGTTTATCTATATTTGTTATCATATCTTATAACAGGCTCTATATTAAGCCTCCTCCATCCTCAAAACATCCTTCTTCTTGCTAACTTGAACATTGACCATTTTTTAAATGTTCTACTTCATGAATATACCATATATAAGTAGAACCATCATTAACAATACACACTAATTGTTTTGAATTCATTATTAGACGCATAGATTTATTAACACATCCCATGTGAATGAGTACATTTTCAATATCCAATATCCAATGAGGACACCAGTCATTCCATTTTAATGGGAGATGATAGACCTATTCAAGTATGTGGGAAAGGTAGAATTAATTTACACGTGGATATTGATAGAATGTCCTGCATGAACCCTCAATATACATCAATATACTTTCCATATACAATATCACACATTTAGATACCAGAAATCAAGTGGAGTTCACTCCAAATTCAGTAATGATTTTAGATATTTATGACGAATCAAAGGTTGTAGTTGGGGTAGCAGATCACCGCTACATGTTGTATGATTTTTCCCATTTTCTTCATAAATCACCTTCTCCTGTACTAATAACACATGTTAATGTAGTCAATAGGTTATCGAATTATATTTTTGGTCATCTCAATTACCGTTACTTCCATTAGATTAGCAAGTAGGGTATGGCGACACGTTTGTCAAACATAAAAAAAATTGATGGAGTTTGTTAGGGCTGCATACTTGGAACATAATAAGAAGAATAAACGTTTGATAAGGGGAAGGAATGTAGGGAATATTCACCCCTTGATTTTGTTCATAGTTATAGCATGGGCCCATTCCCTCACCCATCCATGAGTAGGGACAAATATGTGTTGACCTTTATATATGATTGGTCAAGGTACACCTGGGTATAATTCCTAAAAAAAAATATAAATTGTTTGAGTATATGAAAGACCTCAAAGTACTTCCATAGAAGTAGTTGGGGAAGGGAACCAATATCTTGTGTACAAATAATAGGGCAATCATGTGAACAAATATGTCCATTATAGGGGGATCATGTGTAGAAGCATGTATTGTGTCAATGCATTCACTTCATCAAATCCCTCTGGAGATTTGGATCTTTACCAAATCCCTTAAGAAGAAGAAATTCACAGAGTTACAAGCTCACTTGGTTGTGAAGGAGACATCCACTTTAAATAAATATGCTTAGTCTACTCTACACTGTCCCCCCTCCCCCTCACCCAATTTTTTTTCTTCTTTTTTTGGGGGGGGGGGTTGCTTCCTCCCACTTGGTTTTCCATGTTTCCTTGCTTTCAAGAAATATTGTTTGTACTTGGGTATCTACCTTAGCTTCATATTGCACGGAACCAATTTTTTTCATGTATCATCCTTAACAAATATAGGCTTAAAGGGGGGTGTTTGTGTACATGTCCCATTTCCCCTCACATGCATACTCATTTTTATTTGCATGCATGAGATAGTTCACTCTTGTTTACATGCATGAGCTAGTTTACTCCACTTTAAATGCATGATATATTTCACTCCACTTTTCATGTAGTTAAACCTATCATAGTTTCATGAATAATTATTATATATCAAATTCATGGAGATAGAAAGAGAGACATGCCAAGAGTTAGAAATTCCCCTTGAAGTTAACCAATCAGGATTTCCCTTGATTCTTCCTCTTACTGATGGAGATCAAGAGGAGGAAAGAGAAGCATAGATTTATGAAATTCATTTTTTGAAGACTTGGAAGCCATAGAAATCATACCCGCAAATCCATCACCTAGAAAAATAAAGTAGCCAACAAAAAAGGACAATGGTAAAAAGGTTGTCGAATTCGAAGAACTAACCATTGACGTAGAATAAATTTGGAGGGAAAATTTTTAGTCGAATGAATATATTGACTTCAATGACCTCATTATCAAAGAAAACATAACTATCATTAAAAATAATATCAATGAGAAAATAATGCAAAAAGAGAGGAAGACTTGACAAGAGACTACTACGATGAATAATATCTACATTTCATTGGTTGGACCTAGGATTGAAGAAGCTATGGAAAAAGATAAGATACAAAATTAGAATGTTAATAAAATTAAAAGTACAATCTAACAGATTGAAACAAGAGGAGCCAATAAGAAGAAGACCCTTGAGGCACATACTACCATTTTTACTCTAGCGTGGGTTGCAACTAACAACATAGAATTGGAACTCGCATTGAGGATAATACCAGGAAAGAAAAGAACGAATGAAGAAAAAATTGACTTAACAAGAGACTCACCTCCATCCAAGACAGTAGTTGTAGTATAAGAATGACCAAAAAATAAGAAGAATAGACAACTTATAATTGTTGAGTCGTTAGAATCAACAAAGTTTGGTGAACCGTCTGAGTCAGTCGATAAGGATATTGAGATCAACCACTTAGAATAGAAATAGTCGGTCGAAGAAGTACCAGTCCATTCAGTGCACTCGATCAAGTCAGTACAATAGTAGGATTTGGTCAACCAAGTACAAGAGTATCTGGTCCATCCATTTGAAGCTAAAGAGAAATCAATCGTGCAAGATTTGGCGTAGGTTGTACATCATGTAGCATATCTCATTGTTGAAATAATTTCCCTTTTGAACAACACAACATTCGCACCAGTGAAGAAGGTGGACTAGATATATTGATAGTTTGAGCTTGTTTCCATATTTTTTAATCAAGTTGACTCTCTAGAAGAGATATAGGGTCTGAATCAGGTATGACATTTCACACGGGTTTTTAAAGAGTTTCCTAATGATTCAATCCAACGAAAGGGAAAGTAATCCAATTTGGGAAGTTCGAACATGCCATGAGTACACAGTCAGTTATACCACCCCATTCCCCAACACATATATTTAGTATGACAGATCTAGGATATCGATCTCCCCATTAGTCAATTTTTTCCGCCACTTTCTCGTTGTTCTCCAAGAAAACCTCCACTGAATCTGTCTTCCTCCCCTTCATCATATTCCCCACCTTTTTAGCTCTATATATATCAACCCTCAAATTCTGTTGTTGGAGTAATTATGCACACACCATTCCATCGCACCTCCATTTGCGACTTTCTTCATCATTTTGTTGGAATTTTATCCACCTCCCTTTCATTTCTCTATATTTCCCTAATCCCATGTCATGGCATGGAATAAAAAACTATCCATATTATGTTATTTATAGTTCAACCGAGAAGCTCCATTTGTTGCCATTCATTTTTCATGTAGAACATTAATATGTCAACAACTTCTTAGTCGTGGTCCCTCTGTTGTCTTTCCTAGAAAGCATTATCTTAGTACAACACGGTTCGCTCAATTACATTTCATACTTGCAGTTTTTCACCAGCATTATTAACACATAGTTGCATGAATGATCTCCATGCATCATCCCCTTTGTTGAGAGGAAGGGCCCCTCCTCAATGGCTCGCTAGGCGCCCTCCTCCCATACATCAACATGGATATGGTCTCCCCAGTAGAGAGCCCGGGGTGAATGTATGTATAAATTCTCATGGATTCTCACCTTCCCACATCTCTCCATGGATCCTTAACGCCTTAGCAATAGAAAGGCCGAGACAACTAGCTCAGTCTAAACCCTCCGAAATAAAATGACAAGAGGATAATGATACTCTCTCTTGATGGAGTCCCACTTCTCTTCAGATCTTTGTGTTTCTTGGGGGGATTTAAACATATCCCTTGTTCCCCTTCATAGACACCAGTGAGGTTCTGAAGGTAGCATTTGGCCGCATGCACTCCAACTCCATATTTAACCATGCAACCTACTTGATTTATTCACAGACCTAAGTCGAGTTGCAACTACAACCTGCATCAATGATTTTCTCTTACTTAGGATCAGTTGGAAGCACACCTTGCTTTGAAAAATGATGAATTTCTCTTACTCAAACTTTTTGTCATTAGAACTTGCAAATTTTTTCTTGCGATCGAGTTAAATAATAGTGGTGAGGGCTTGTTGGCACCCAAATTTTTAGGTTTATTTTTTTGCATGTGCACAAACGAAGTTGTACATGCTCATTCCATAGTTTTTCACACACCTAAGGAAATGTGGAAAAAATGACAAAGAGTGCGTTCCAGACCAATTTTTGACAATGCGCAATTGGCCTAAAAGATTATTGAATGCATGTTGGTCTGACTTTTTATGCACACCAAAAATCAAGAAGATGCACGCTGGAATCAAGAAAAGAATCATCGAGAAATCCTCTCAAAATATTACTGCCAGCAGCATGAGGGATCGTGGAGCTGACAAAAGATGAGTTGTTAGGTAATTTAAGATCATTAGGATTCTTGAAGGTTACGTGGACTGCAGGAAGATTCCAAAAGTGTGAAAGGAAATTTTGTCAGTTGAGCGAGGGGAGCAAAGAAGAAAGAGACAACGCTCTCGAGCATAGAATGATATAGAAGGAAGCACTGATATCATAAATTAGGCTACTTAGATATGGAGGAGAAGAGATTCATTGAGTCCTTAGTATTGATCTCCCTATCAACATGTTTTAATATTGTAATTCTTTTGAATAGAATTTTTAGTCTATTATATCTCTGAGTTTTGAGACAAGACAAATTGCGTAGTGTGCTAGAATTCTGAGGATTTATATAGAGAAGATATGAAGTTCTATGGTTTTCATATATATATATATATATATATATATATATATCTGTTTTACACAATTTATAACTTTGTTGAGATGGAATGGCTCTAGTAATAAATATGTGACGGTTCTTATCCAAAGTGTGTTTATCGTGTATGAGTTGAATATGTGTGTGTATTGTTTTGCATCTTAGTCCTAATAATCTGTCATATATCAACCGCATGGATGTCAAACCTAAGGACTATTCGTGTTTTTATACTTCATCCTTGTCACAATACCTTATGGTCTCTGTGATCCTTTGTGCATCACGTGTGAGACCTTCCTCCACCTTGGTCGAGGATTGATATTCCAATGCTTTGGGGGTTTTGTTAGACAACTCTTGATGAACCTTGAGTCTAAACTCTACAACGTTGAGAATGGTGTGCGCAAACGTGGATCAACTTTTACATGTCACAATGTCGTCATAATTTAATGTATATGATCCATATATTTTAGTTTTTCTAAATAAAGCTTTGTTTAAATGGAAAAAGTAATTTTATAAATATAACTTTAAAATGGATTGTTTTCTAGATGAGATATGTCAATCACCAAAAAATATATTAATCAATAAAATTTGTTTCAGATCATGTCCATGAATAATAAATTTAATCAAAGTAATTGTTATCACTATTAAATTGTTTCCCGTGTTATGCTTTAATGTAGATCATGTCCATGAATAACAAATTTAATCAAAGCAATTGTTATCACTATTTCATTAGTTAAATCGTTTCTTATGTTATGTCTTAATGTAGAGATTGTTCTATCTATAAAAAAATAATATATAATAGTTATAATTAATGTTTATACAATTTATAGATTTTTAATAATAATTTTAATTATTATTGATTAAATATATAATGGTAATAACCTATATTAAAATAATAATACTATAATGATATAATCATAGTATTTAAATATATAATAATATAAATTTATTTTTAATAATCAACAATAATAATGACAAATGGGTCTTCATGAATCGGAGATGCGCGGACAGAAATCCTAGCTCTCCCGTGGCATAGCCAGTTGCAGTACGCACCCAACACCAGGCGAGGCAATCCACCAACGACAACCACGATTACTTGGTGGTCATTGATACACTGATATGGGCGAGGAGGGGGGGGGGGGGGGGGGGGGGGAACCCCCTCATACCGCAATGTGGCGGCCAATGACAAATCAGGCGTCAGAGCAAGGAGACCCACCTTCGAGCTGCCGCCGTAGAGAAGAGAGCAGCTCTTAGCCAAGGAGGAGGGTCTAAGAATGGAAATGGACACAGAAGCAGGAACATCCCAGCCCAAGATGCCACGGAGTTGGGAACCAGGTAAATGTATTCCACAACTGGAAAAACCTCCGAGATATCTCATTAGTTCAACTAGGGTTGGAGAGCACACACAATTTATGAAAGAACATGCCCTCATTGGTAAATTCCTCGGACTTTGGCCCATAGAGAGGGACCTTAACAAGTGGATCAACCACTGGTGGAACCCCAAAGGAGACTATGAGGTGCAACTCAGCTCCAAGGGTTTCTTCACCATCATTCTATACAACCTAGAGGACAAGGACAGGATCTTTAAAAATGGACCATATTTCTTCAACTCTACAGGGCTGTTCCTACGCTTTTGGACTGAAAGATTCAGCCCGGATAAAGAAGATTTCACTATGGCCCCTGTATGGATACGTCTATACTCCCTCCCACAAGAATTCTGGCTAGAAGAGATCCTAATGGGCATAGGCAATACCCTAGGACAGTACGTCAAAACTTCGGAAGCTACAAAGGAGAGAAAATTAACCTCATATGCCAGGATCTGTGTATACATGAATATCTCCAAAGCACTCCCTGGAACGGTGACCCTTGAAAAGAAGGATGAGGACTGGCAACAAACTCTGGATTATGAGCACATTCCTTTTAGATGCAGGAGATGTCATGAGCACGACCACCTATTCCGGGACTGCCCTCTCATCAAACAGGCCGCAAAGGAAAGTGAAACCACACAGAAGGATGGATTCACCACCATCACCTCAAGAAGGCGAAACCCCCCAAGAAAGCAAATCCCAGATTCCAGTCAAAAAATTGCAACCAAAAACTCATATGAGATTTTGGACCAACTGCCAGAAGAAGAGGAAATCCAAGACCCACACAAGGACCCTCAACAGAAGCCAAAGAACAACCCAAGTATCAACCCTAATCCTGCAACCGGCAAAACCCACACAGAAGACAGAGGAGAAGGGGACAAAGACACTCCAATGCTGATTGACGACCAAGACCTGGCAGAAATAGACCTGGAAAAGTTGGAGGAAGCTCTCAACCAAAAAGACCTACAAACCCTCCCTAAAGAACAATTGCGCAAAGTCCATAAAGTCTTTCTAAACTCTTCCGCTGGTTCGACGGCACACCTGGGCATAGCAACGGACCTGAGCTCTGGCTCGAAGAGAATCCCTCGAGAGAACAAAAGAAGAGGGAGGAAAACTGCGCACCAACTGATCAAGGAAGCTGGCAACCTCATGATAAACTCGGGCCAGATCCACAAGCTATCGGAGGGATACCTCCACTCATCCCCCCCTTCTTAATGATGAAGTTCATCACCTGGAACATCAGAGGACTCAGTGGTAGATCCAAGCAAAGGATTCTACGAGACTGCATCATAGCAGAAAAACCAGACATTCTGATGGTACAGGAAACGAAATGCCGAGGAGCACAAGCTGAAGCAATCTTTCAGAGTATATGGCGAGCATGCAACTCCTTAACAATAGATTCAACAAGGGCCTCAGGAGGCCTGGCCATCCTATGGAACCGGCATAGCATCACAATCAGCAAGCCCTTCACAACGATAGGTACAATAACTGGCCACTTCGAGGTCATTGGCTCGAATCAGGAAGGAGCCATCACCAACGTCTATGGGCCTCACAACAATCAGGACAAAGACAGTTTCATGAAGCGGCTGGAACTGATCAAAACCCTGGAAGCAACACCAAATTGGATCCTAGGCGGCGACTTCAACATGATCCTGACGCTGGAGGAGAAAATAGGGGGCACCAAGAAACTCGAACAAGATAGTGGTAAGTTCAGAACTCTCATTGATCATCTAAATTTGGTAGACATAGAAAATAGCAATGGCACTTTCACCTGGTCAAATCGCAGATCGGGCAATCAACATGTTGCCTGTCGGCTGGATCGTTTCTTAGTCACTGAAGAAATATTGGAATCAGGCTCCTATTTGGAAAGCCTCATTCTACCAAAAGCAGGCTCAGATCACTCGCTTATCGTTCTGCAGCTAAATCTGGGAGACCCACCCAGGTACAAGCCTTTTCGCTTTGAAAAATTCTGGTTGCAGCACCCGGACTTTTAGCGACAAGCTAAATCCTGGTGGGCACAAGCGGAAATAGACCATGGATCCAATATGTACAAATTCCAACAGCGCCTTAAAAACTTCAAACAAATGCTGAAACAATGGAATAAAAATTGTTTTGGCGATATACTCCAAAGCATCAGGACTATAGAAAGCAGGTTGGGGGAGATCCAAAAAACATTCATCTCTGGCTCCAGAACTGCAAAACTAATGGAGGAAGAGGCACAACTACAGGAGCAACTGGAAGAAAGAAGAAAGCAAGAGGAAATCTTATGGAAGCATAAATCCAGGGTGAAATGGCTTAAGGAAGGGGAGAGGAACACAAATTTTTTTCACCGAGAAATGATACACAAAAGACATGTTAATAGGATCACCCACCTGGAAGACAGTCAAGGCAACATCATCAGGGAACATACCAAAATCGAGGAAGAGCTTCTCAGGTACTATAAGGATCTGCTAACGGAACCGAATATAGACAGAACAGAGGCCATTCAGCGGGTCACTGGGCATATACCATCACTGGTCACTCCAGAGAAAAATGCAGCATTAACATGGACCATCACCCAAGAAGAAGTAAACCAAGCAGTCAAAACCATGCCTCCAGGAAAAGCCCCGGGACCGGATGGATTCACCACGGACTTCTTCCACTACTGTTGGGACCTGATCAAACACGAGGTATGGGAGGTGGTAGAGGAATCAAGAGCTTCAGGTCTGGTACTACCAGCTCTAAACGCCACCTTTCTCACCCTCATTCTGAAGGAAGAAAGAGTCACAAACCCCAAGCAGTTCAGACCCATAGCCCTGTGCAATGTCATCTACAAAATCGTTACGAAGGTCATAGCCAATCGTCTAAAACCCATTCTGCCATTTGTCATCTCAAAGGAGCAGGCAGGGTATGTGGAAGGGAGACAAATCATGGATAGTGTTGTCCTAGCACACGAGATCATCCACTCCCTCAAGTCCACTCGAACTCCAGGTATGCTCATCAAACTTGATCTTTCAAAAGATTTCGACCGGGCCAACTGACAGTACCTTAGAGCTGTCCTAGATTCTTTTGGATTCGATCAGGGTTGGGTAAATTGGATCTTAAATCTAACCTCCTCAACTTTCTTCTCCATTCTGGTTAATGGAGTTCCCTCCCAACCGTTTTCACCTTCCAGAGGAATATGACAGGGGGACCCCCTCTCTCCCTTCTTGTTTGTACTCATGGCGGAGGGCTTGGGACGTTACATCAAGGCGAAAGTATTGGAAGGTTCCCTCAAAGGCCTTCCTTTGCACAACATTCAGCCAACACCCTCTCATAGCCAATTTGTTAATGACACCCTCCTCCTGAACTCCCCCACGGCCAGGGAAGCCATCAAACTCAACTCCATCTTGTTCGACTTCTATGAAGCCTCAGGCATGGTGCTCAATTTGGACAAGTCCAAGCTCTTCTTCTTTAACACCCCGTCTTGCATCCAGATCCATCTTTCCAGACTTCTGGGGATACCCAGGAGCTCCCTTCCGTCCAATTATCTTGGGGTCCCCATCGCAGGCATGACGATACGCTCCATCTCTTGGGACAACCTTCTCCTCTCTATCTCGAATAGGTTAAGCAATTGGACCTTTCGACCCCTCAATATTCCCTCCATATTGGTCCTTCTCAGGTCAGTACTGCAAACACTCCCCACCTACCTGTTCACCGCTTTGGCTGCACCAAAAAAAGTCATTAAAGCCATCAGAAGCCTTCAGCGAAACATCCTTTGGAGTGGTCATCAACCCAACAAGAAATGGGCGCTAGTTAGATTGGAAACACTTTGCAAGCCAAAAAATCAAGGAGGACTGAGACTTAGAGATCCAGGGAAGCTCAATCAGGTAATGGGAGCTAAAATCTGGTGGAGATGGCTCAAAAATCCAACAGCAGCCTGGGCACAACTGTGGAAAGGAAAGTACGCCCCACTCACACCGGAGGACCAGCTAATCCGACACAACAATCAAATACAGGGTTCCCATATTTGGAACACATCTTGGCAGAACCGCACGCTGGTACATGAGCATGCCTTTTGGGAAATCAGAGATGGAGGAAGCGCCCTGTTCTGGCAAGATTCATGGAAGCAACTCAAACCACTAGACGCAATGGAGGAACTATCGTATCTCAAACGAGGCCTCCACCGGAACACCGCCCTCAAGGTCAAAAACCTTTGGAAACCTCAAACGCAGCAGTAGAAGTGGCGACAATGGAAGCTTTCACATCGAGAGCTCGAGATTCCAGAAAATCTCAATCTGCAGGGCTAGCAAACTCAAGCCACGCGTAGGAAAATTCTCACAAGAGAGGGACCAGACATTCTAAGGTGGGGATACTCAACAGCGGGAATCTTCAACATAAAGGAAGCTTATCTATTGCAGGGCCATCATCAAGGACAAAGAAAAGAACACATTTGGAGTAAAGTCTGGAATCCGGCTCTCTGGCCCAAAGTCTCCACCTTTTTGTGGCTCGTGATGCATAATAGATCCCTAACGTGGGACAACTTAAGAAAAAGGGGATTCATTGGACCATCCATCTGCGTCTTATGCTACCAACAGGAGGAAACCAAAGACCACCTCTTTAATGGGTGTCACTACAGTCAACAGATTTGGGACCAAGGAGCGCAAGCCATGCGCAGATCCAACCAAGATCGCAGCAGCATTAATGATACAATCGAGAACTGGGATCATAGCACTTACAACAATCCCATACTAAATCTAACTTGGCAACTTTTGTCGGGATTCATCCTCTGGCAAATATGGAAGGAAAGAAATAAAATAATATTTCACTCCCAACCCTCCAAGCCAGAAACTACCTGGGAGACAATCAGATCCCTAATTAAAGAAACAATCAGAAGCAAATCTTGGACAGAAGAAGACCTGCAATGCAGCCCAGAGGAGTGATGCACTCTGCAGAACTGGCAGCCCATCTTCAACAAGCAACTGGGGGCAAAACCTCCTCAGAATCCATTAACTAGCCCAACCAGCTGGACTCCCCCCCCAGAGTGGTTCATCAAAGTAAACTTTGATGGAGCATCCAAAGGCAATCCAGGAACAATAGGTTATGGGGCCGTGCTCAGAAACACCACCAGCGAAATCCTTGGGCTGGAAGCGGGATTCATAGGAGACACTACCAAAAACATAGCTGAGCTAACAGGATTACTACGAGGCCTCCAATCAGCCATGGATAAAGGTTATCATCAAATAATCCTAGAAGGGGAATCGCAAGTCATTATATGGCTAACCACCAAGATTCTACATGGCTGTCACCCAGACAAAGTCTCGCCAAGATGGAGACTTCACAGCCTGCTTGAAGACTTCAGCCACCTACTTCAACCCCAACTCAGCATCACTACCTCTCATGTGAGACGGGAAGCAAACAAAGTGGCGGACTGTCTCGCAAACGTGGCAGTGGAGAGGGGGATGGAACACTTTTGTTGGGAGGCCCAAATACCACCCGATCCAGAGATCTTCACCCAATGCCACACACTGGCCACAGAAGACCTTAAAGCCCCGGATGGGGTGACTTGTAGCGATAGGATGCCACGCGGGAGCCAGTCGGGATGCAGCATTAAAACATCAACTGGCTAGCGTCCCCTCACCATTTAACTCGCCATGAAACAACGCGACTGCATTTACGCGACGAGGCTTCTCGCTCGCGGGAGACGTACCAGTCAGGCTCGCATCATTCAGCTAGCCATTAAGGCTATGGTGGTTCGGCTCGTATTAATTTTCATTGCTCGGGTTGTTGGTGTAGAGAACCAGCCGCTTTGGGCAGTCTTAGCTCCAATGGAACTGCAAACTCGTCGCCGTTCCTTTGTTAATTCGCAGACGCAGGGGCCGCATCCAGTGATTTTTCTTGTGCTTGAAAGCCGAGCGACCCCTCGGGGAAGCAATTGGGCACCCCACCAGACCTCCACCATGTCGAGACTGCGAGGGAAAACACGGAGGGGAGCGGCATGGTACTCTGCGGAATCTAGGCAGCAGAGGAAATAGAAGTTTGAAGCAGCTCTAGCCATGGCCACCCGACGGAGGAAAGAGAGGCCACGAACACCACCCATGGCGTATGTGGTCGAAGAGATTCCGGAAGGGGGCGTGGAAAGCGTACCCGAACACCTGCTGTTTACAGTGCCTGAGAATTGCAACCCGCCTTCGGACTTTGGTCAAGGTAGACGGCCCTCGTCGGCTGGCAACACGACAGCTCCCAAAGCCACTTGCACCGAAGCACCCTACCCCACCTTCTACATAGAAGAGGAGTTACCCTCCGACTCGCTCAGGGCGGTGACGCGGGATAAACCACAGGTGCATGACCGGGATTCAAGTGAAAGCCATATCCAGACGCAGCCGTTCTCAACTAACTGGGAAGGCCTCAACCTCATCTTCGAGATAAGAAGCCTGTTGGACGACCAGATCTTCCGGCTGGTGAGGATCGACCAGCGACTGGATATGTACTTCGCGGCCCACTCCAGGACACATCCGAAGCAACAATGCCCAACTTGTGTGCGTGCATATGCATTCCCAGCGGGATGGAAGCAGACAGAGGACCAGCACAAGTGCGCAGGCTAACAGGTCAATGGATGTTCAGAACTGGCTTTTGTTTTGCTATCTTGTTATCAGTTAAGCTTTAGGCCATCTAGTTTACAGTTTTCTTAGCTTTAGCGTATGGTACTCAGTTGCATTTCCAAGACTGTAAGTCCTGGTTTCCTTCGGGCGGGACGTTGCATGAAGAACTTAGTCATTTTTGTGACCACGGTGACACATGGTAAGGGATGCCCAGCTGTCCCGGTTTCCTACCTAGACAGGACAACTGGCATCCCAAACAGCTTTTGTATTTTGATTAAAGTAATATAACAGGTCCCACCCCCTTTTATTTACAAAAAAAAACAATAATAATGACAAAACAATAACAATAAAATTTTGAAAAATAATAATAATAATAATATCAATAAACACAATCAAAATTGATATAACCTTTAATAATGATAAAGAAAAACAATATTATCACTCCTAACAACAACATCATTATTATGGAAATAATAAATATAAATTTCGTTCTATTAAATCATAAGAACCATGTTATCAAAATATTTAAAGAAAAACAATAGTATCACTACTAAGAACAACATCATTATTATGGAAATAATAAATGTAAAATTCGTTCTATTAAATCATGAAAACCATGTTATCAAAATATCAACAGATTTCATAGATATTCACTCAACATTTCACTTTGAAAGTAATAATGCGAGTGCTCTACGATTTTTATGGGCTGAAACTCCAAGTATATAAATGGGCTGGAACTGAAACTCCGAGTTCTAAATCAAATTATCTTACACTTCAATTAATAGTGGAACGGTAGTCATGGCTTTCAATGCCTGACTCAACTATTAGAAACGGTGGACTTACCATTGATCTTAGATACGCTGTAGATTTTGGTGTTGGAACGTCTATTTAGTTAATCACTACTGATTCACACGTGAAGAAACACATTCATTACTCAATAACAATATGGTTTAAATAGTCAAGTGTTTTCCCAACACCAACCTCTTATACTTTGATTCTTTTATCAGCTAGAAAATACATTTACATAAATAGTCAAGTGTTTTCCCAACACCAACCTCTATACTTTGATTCTTTTATCAGCTAGAAAATACATTTACATAGGATGTAAGGATCTAATACGCAACCAACTTTGAGCAGTGGTTAAATACATCTAGAAAGTGGCTAGATATACATACAATATGACTTTTTGAAACCCAACAAAGCTGCATTCGAATGTTAGAGTATTCACTCTTCCAAGTTATCACGTGGCGTGTTAACTGTGTGTAATAATAGCGTTACACTAAAGGACACTCTTCTATCTGGTGCGATGGCTAAACCTTGGTTCCAAATACGTTTAAGGTTGAAACAGTTCGATACAAATAACAAATGTTCATAGCATTCATAAGGCAAATGGACTCATATACATGCACTGTTTATGGTGGTAAATGAATACTACTATAGTGTTCACTTCAAAACTAAGTTAAAATTAAGATATAATTCTTGATTAGATATATAGAGTATATTGCAAAACAATAATTTCACCCAAAATATATAAATTCAATATGTTTTTAAAACAGGTACCTAACATAGAATCATTTAGAAGGGAGAGATCTATGTATAATAGTCGAGATAAACCAATACGATGTGATTCAATCTTAACACATTGGAAATGAAATAATTACAATTGGTATCTCTACCAAACAATTAATATGCCTACTATAAACAATGATACTTAAAAATAAAATTGATGGACCTCCATCCAAGATAAATCAATCATATTGCCAATTCTCGTAATACACAAGATATCATTTTATTTTCTTAAGTTTATTCTCTCCATTTACTCTATTTAAATCATAATGCATCACATAATCCTTTAACCAACAAAATGAAGGGTATATCAAGATTAAAAATATGGTTTTCATTAATTATAAGGTTGTGAGGTATACCTACAAGAAATTTGTTAGGCTCATAACCTCTTTAACCCCTGAAAATATAGATAGGTTATTATGTATTTTTTTGTATAGAGGTTATCATTACTAAATAAGACCTATGTAGTAGTGTGAAAACAATTATTGTAAGAAGGCTAGCTAGAAGGTTCAATCTACCATAAAGTTTCATCTCTAGAATGTTCCTAAGAAGTACAGAGTATTATCTAAAGATGTAGAAGCATTGTAAAATATGTCTTATGATTTCATTCTTAATTCAAGCTTTGATCTATTAGGGGTTTTTCACTCCAAGTTGTACACGCTTATCTTCCTCTCTAATCAAAGAAACACAAAAGGACTCAAGAGTGGGTTTTTCATAAGCTTTCCCTAGAGCCTCTCTCATGGAATAAAAGGTAGATACAAACATAGAATATGCACTACCTAGCTTAGAAAGAATAAGATATATGCAACGCTCTTCCTCCATTTTTATCTTACATTATTCACATAAAATTTCGAGTGTTTTAAACATAGATAGATAGTCTCCAAGGCAAGAAAAATCACTTGGACTCAAGGTCATTATTTGATTTTCTAACTGTTGTGCTCGAATAATATTGAGTTTACCAAACACATATTCAATCGTGTTACAAGCTTCTTCGGGGTCATCAATTTTTTGAAGGTGGTACCTTAAATCAGGAGAGATGGACATTCTGATTAGTCCACGTGCTTTGTCATTCCTATTATTCCATTTGGCTTTCTTATCATCATCAGTGGGTGTTGTTTTCTTTCCCAAGGTAATCCGGTACATGCCCTTACTTCTTAATAAATCTTCCATATGGGATTTCCATTGGAAGTAGTTGTTGCTAGTAAGAAAGACATTACTTGTAGAATCCATATTAAATATGAAGGTAATGTGGATTTAAAAATTGAAACTAATGATCTTGATGGAAAGATCTCAAAAAGTTATGCGGTTTTAAAAAAAACGACACTAAAAACGGACTTTCGATGTGAGAGTAACCAAATAACCACTTGATAGTGTAAGCTACTTTATGAAGTGACCCACTTTTATAAAGAGAAGTGGGGATCACTTTTACAATGAAGTTACCTTATAACAAAAAAGTTTCATGCAAAATAAATAACTCTAAAATAAAATATAAAGCTACTTATAGTGATTCACTTTTATACTTGAAATGAAATGCACTTTATAATTTTTAACATGAATTTTTTCAAAAAAAGTAACAAAAGAGAGACGTGAACTCAAAACCTCTTACTTAATAAGACAAGTTTTAACCAAATGGTCTAGCAAAACATATTGTAATGTTCAGAAGGAGGATTGGGGGTGTTGTTGTTGTTGTGCAAGATGGCCTTGGAGAGCATGCTAAAAAAAAACTCTTTTCACACAAGAAAAAAATTTCGCTTCTCGATGACAACAAGGGTTAGATCTCGATTAGCTTACCCGGAAGATGCAGCTTTTCGTATCTATTTCTAATTTTCCGAGATCGCACAAGACACGGGGAAAAAAACATACACATATCTAAAAGAGTAGCAACCCAGAAATAAAAAATACAAACCGAAATAAAATCAAAATAAAACTTTGCAGAAATTTAAAAAATGCGTATTCAGGCTTTATACCTTCGGATCTGACTGTAATGGCCATATCTTGGGAAAACGGAAACTTTTTCGAGTGAAACGAAAAGTCTTCCTGAATGAAACGAGTTCTCTGGATGCAATGGAACAATCCTCTCATCCCAGAAATGTACAAAAATGCCATAAAATGGAGATGAGGAAACTCGGCTTCACGATCTCGATCTACAATAGGAGAGGGTCTTTAAAAAGGCTCTAATACCATGTTCAACAACACAGGTATTCCAGCAGAGGGAAAACACAATCAGGAACCACTCACATAACCAGATCAAATATCAACACACCAATGTTTTCATGTGGTAAAACCCCTACGGGGAAACATCCACGGCCCCAACCAACGTGGCCACTTGGAGCGGTTTATTAATGCAAAGAAAAAGATTACAGAGAGATTTTACAAGAGAGATTCTCACAATCGATCATTGATAAATGACCCTCCATGCTATTTAAATAGAGATCATGGACCAATCGGGTGTTAAGCCACAGATCAATGGCCATTAAGATCGAGGAGAGTATGAACCGTCGGATCACTCTATGTCGGGAACATATCATGACCATCGGATTTCCTAACTACAAATGCATACTAATGCATACTAAATAAACACACTATAAAACACACTATAACTCCTAAGTGTCTAAATATCCTAACATAAAACTCTCTTTAACTTGAATAGGGAAACTACCAAACAAACAGTGCCACGCATAGTTGTACTGTTCACACGATTTTTATCTGTGTATGGCTAAGTTCTGGAGCATAAAGGTACACAGGAAATCGCTTAACGGGCAGTTCTACTTTTAGAGAACAATCACGATTTGTCAAGTGAAGGCTATGTTTAACATGCAGTTTTAAGTTAATGAAACATTCACCCCCCAGGTTCGGCATTGACAGTCTTTCCCTTCACTACATATGGATCGTATTCATTTTTAAAAAAAATGCAAACTTGAACCTGTAGGTCTCAGGAAATTTTGTGTGCCTCATCTTTCCATAATTTGTAATACATGGACTTTAAATACATAATTACATGGGAAAAATACAAAGATAGAAGGCTACATTTGTTGTCTTTGTGAGAACAAGATCTTTCATCTCAATTCTCACTTCCCTCGTACTGTTATCATTTAGGATGAAGAATTAAATTAGATCTAAAAACATGATACAAAACTTATGATTTAGAAATTTAATACAGAATTACAACATTTACAAATTAGAAATTTAATATAGCATTTACGATTTAGAAATTCTATACAACATTTACGAATTAGAAATTTAATACATCATTTAAAATGATCGTTCCAGAATGAAAAAAATACACAATCTAGAAAAAGATTCGCAATAAAAGATTATAAAAACATAGTGCTTCTAGGTATGAAAACTAAGCACGACCCTGCCTTTAATCACAATTCAAGGACATATGGAAAAATGTGGGCATGGTTTATGATAATGCAGGTCAATAGCTTATAAACGCAGGCTGACAGACGTAACTATCATTGTGCCACAAGAATATAAGAAAGCAAGAATACAACTGAAAAGAATGAGGGTTTTTGTGCTATTGGAAATTGGACTATAGGTAATTAAACAAGGAGTGCTCTATGTGCAAAAGAGACCATAAATGCAGAAGGATGAAGTCTCTCTCAGGTGAATCATACAAGCATACAAAACAATGGAACATAGAGAGAGAAACCATAAATTCACACCATCTAGATGTAAATCAACATGTAATCACTAAATAAAAATTGTGAAATTTAGATGTGTGTACCTCGAGCGAAGGTGAAGGTTCCATTCCTGATCTCCCACGATCGCGCTCCGTCCTGCTCCGGCTTTCCAACCACTGCGACCTCACCGGTACCTCCCAACGAACGCTAAGGGTACTCTTCTTCCCCCTGAGCCCCCCGAGCCGCAAATGGGTCACACACACAATACCAGAGAATTCTATCACCCAACTCGCCTCGCAAGGTCGAGCTACCACTCATTACCCGAGATGGGTATCCCGACTCCCACAAGAGAAAATTTAGTCAAGATAAAATTTTGGTAGCGTAACGTTACGCAAGCCAGATGTGATCCATACTCCTCCTCCGCCATCCTTTTTATAGAGTTTCTTAGTCATTATTTTCCAAAATCCTCATTATATTCCTTTTTCATTTATTCAATTAGGAAAAACCTCCCCTGTACACATGTCGCCCGATCCCCTAGTTGCACCAGAAAATCAATTTATTAATTAATTAAATTTTCCTATTTCCCTCACCCACCTAAAAGAGTTCTTAAAAACCCTCCTCGGTGTCCTATTATTCCCTTACAATTCTTAAATGACTTACGCCTTACTTAATTCCTAGTTGAGTTCATAAATAGAAAGTTCCAAAGGCTAGATTCTTTACTAAGTTAGAGATTCCCCTTTTTCTTTAAGTTTACCATTTTCTTTAAGTTTCCACCTTTTTCTTTAAGTTTCCCTTTTTCTTTAAGTTTCCTCCTTTTTCTTTTTAACTAAAAAAATCAGATTTAGCAAGTGTAGAAAAAAACCATTTACCCTTTTAATAAATTTAATCTTTCATTATAATTTTTACTTTAATAATTAAAGTTTGAATTTCTTTACCCCTTTCTTGTTATATGTCTAATTATTTTTTTGTTCAAAGGTTCTACTTAGACCTAGGTTTTAAATTCACTAGGCTTGGCGACAGTTCTTAAGGGAAAAATTGTTATTAAACTTACTCATCACATCATTCATTTTAAGGTCGACCAGGTCCTAAGGAGGCATATTTTTCTAGGCACTAGGTTTGTTCACTTACTAGTTAAAATTGTGACGTGCCCTTCAGGACGCACTATGTGCTCCAAGGGTGCCACTTGCCTCTTTCCATTTTATTTTTGGGATGTTCCCTTCAAGATGCACTAGGTGCTCCAAGGGTGCCACTCGCCTCTTGACTGAATTTGGTAGATGTCAAACCAATGGAGTCGATACTTCGTTGGGTGATATTGTCGAAGAAGACTAAGGGCCTCTAAGGGATAAGGACCCTACCTTATTGCTTTCCCCTTAGAATCATCATAATCAACTTTCATAGTCTTCTCTCACGACATCGCAAGTCTCTCAAACTAAGTAATGGTTAACCTACAGTTCGAGCCACGACAGGAGTGATAGTAGGCTATGGCAGGGCTGCTGCCACACCTCTCCCTCAATGTATCTGGTTGTCGTGCGTGACCCATTTATTCCAAATGTGAGTTTGTTCAACAATATATCGTCATCCTGCATCCATCAATGAATCATGTCAGCAATAACAATCAACATCATAATATATAATCATTTGTACATGTGTCACATCAAAAACATTCAAACCCTAACAGTCCACTCCTTGACTCGATCCGAAGTCCTAGGAGTTTCCTCGATGCATCGGCATCCTCAACGTCCAGAGTCCTGCACACTCAGGAGATCCCAGTCAATAGCACATGTCAATGTAAACACAACAAAAATAACATATCATCAAATCCACAATGTCTCATAATCATAATCAAAACAACCAATAGTATAATGACCCGGATCACTTGCACGAAAGTGTACTCAAAGAATAAGTCTGCTTAGTGCATGCAAGAGTAGAATGTTACAAGAAAAAAAATTATATGAACTTCATTGTGGGGTTATCCAAATCTAGAAATAAATTTATCATCATGGTTGTGGTTGGTCACGTTTCCAAATATGCTCATTTTTCCCTTACAAAACTCGTTTATATCATCCATGGTATTCATGGATAACATCTTCAAAATACATGGTATTCCCTAAAAAAATTTCACAGATCGTGGTCCAACTTTCACTAGAAAATTTTGGCAAGAATACTTTCAGCTCAAGGGCACTCGATTGCATCTTATCACTGCCCATCATCCTAAGACTGCTGGTTAGATTAAAATTTTAAAAAATATTTTGGAATGATATTTGAGGTTTTTTACTTCGGAAATATAGTCCCAATGGGTTCAATGGTTAATCGTAGTAGAATGATAGTAAAATAAAACTTATCATAGTGTGAATGACATGACCTGACCTCCTTTGAGGATACTTATGAAAAAATATCACATTATATATTATCTTACATAGGAGGCATATTCAAGGAACAAGAGGTTGATATAACCCTTAAATATCAGGCCAATATTCTTTGCACTCTCAAAGGTAATCTAGTCATGGATTAGAATGGGATGAACAAAAAAGTTTATCAATATCACTCCGAATGAAATTTCGAAGAGGGGAATCAAGTGTTCCTTCATCAACAGTTTTATAAGTATACATCCTTAAAATACGACCACCACCAGAATATTTCTTCAAAGTTTTATGGCCCCTATAATATCCTCAAGCATATTGGGATATTGGCTTACAAATTAGAACTTTCGAGTCACTCTAAAATCAACTAAGGTCATCCTTGAAAAGTGAGAGCATTGTCTCCACAAACCCATATCCATGAATTCCTAATACAATGGAATGATACACAACCAAAGGATGCCACATGGGAACCATCATCCATTTTTCATCACTTCCCTCATTTCCAACCTTGAGGACAATGCTTCTTTTTAACGGGGAGGGGGGATTAAGCTTTGTAATCCTCTAAGAATATATATAGTTTAGTATGTAATGCTATGTATAGAGGCCAATACTAGTAAATAACGCTCATGTAGCAATGTGAAAACAAGTATTTTAGTAAGGGTTACTAGAAGGTTCCTCATACTAGAACATTCCTAGGAGTAGAAAGTACTATATAAATATGTACATGCATTGTAAAATATGTCTTAGAATTCATTTATAATATGGTATTTTCTTTATAGGAGGTTTCCCTCTCTAAAAGGAAAATGATCATTACTTACATTCTTTATATAAAGGTATAATATTTTGGTTCATATATATCTACTATGTTTGCAAATCTATTTCTTTTTTCAATAGATTTAAGTAATATTTTTAAATTTTTGTTTAAATATTTCAAACTGGAAAATCAAAAAGATTGGGATGAAGAGATCTATTATTTACTAGATTCAAACACACACATATTCATTTTTTCAGCTGGAAGAATAATCCATGTCAAACCAACATTGGAATATATCCTACAGGTTTAAACAATTTTAACAATGATTATACAAAGTTATATTTTATAGGGTCGATAGTTATATGCCATGATAATGCCGAATTTAGAGACTACAGGTTGAACAATTATACACTGATAATTCCAATTTAGCTCCTATAGGATTATCATTTATACCCTATAATAATACAAAATTATATGTGCTACGGGATCAGGAAATATATACTATGATAATGAAAAAATTGTCAACACAAAATTATATATGGTACGGGATCGAGAAATATATAATATGATAATGCAAAAATTGACAACACAAAATTATATACCATAGCATTTAATGACTCTGATTCAATATAACCATAAGTTTTGAATTATATAACCATAGCTATAGTTTTAGATAACAAGAGTAATTTCTCGTTGTGCCTATTTTTCCTTATTTATCATTTTAAATGTAATCAAAATAAAATAAAATTCACGGAGTATCAAATTATATATATAGATAGACACACTATGGGTCAATAAGTGACGAACAATATTAAAAAACTATATACCATAGGATTTAATGACTATTATTCATGATAACCACAAATTTTGTGTTATATAACCATTGCTATAGTTATAGATCTATGGAGAATGAAGCGAGACGATTTATGGATCGGAGAGCTGAACTGGTTACATGGGGATCTGGTTGCCCAGGTGGCAGGGTAGGATAGTGGTATGGACCCGCTTTTTCTGGTTAGTACAACTGGACATCGAGGGGGCATAGGAAGTAGACTAGGGTACTTGATTGTGTGGGTTGACGGGTACTTCATAAATGACCTTTTCGCTCAAGAAGCGGAATAGCTATGGAATACGTGCGTAGAAAATATCTCATCAGCCTCATCGGTGGAGGCGTTGAAGTACACGCCATGCGGCAAGGGAGATGAGGGCGATCCTATTTCATTCGGCTCTATGGAGGGTAAGGAGAATAGGATAGACGAGAGAGGAGATAGTGCTCGGGAACAAAGGGCTGGAGGTTACAGGGTGATATCTTAAGGATCAAATTTCAATGGAGAAGGAACTGGGAGGCTTACAGAGGCATACAGAAGCAAAGAAGCGGTTGTTGAGGCGGAAGCAAAGGTGTCAAAGAAGGCAGGCCTAGTCACAGTTGCTTTTCTCAGCAAGGCGGAGGGCGGTGTACACACAGGTCTAGAAGTGTCGAGGGCTAGGAAGGTTAAAGCTTGGTTAACCCTAGGGCGAGATATAGGCATGGGTGAAGTGGAAGTTCTGTCGGGAAGAGAACTGGTTGGAAAGTTCGGATATAAAGCGATGGCTCTTCGGGACATTTCATCATGGGTTTTAGAGATTTGGGGTGCGATGATGGGGTACACACCGGAGGTATTTGTACTAACCATAGGATAGTTTTGCTTCATGTTCAGAACCTTGACGGATGCAGAGCAGGTTTTAAACGTGGTCTGGGTGGTAAACAATGGAATCTTAATGTTGAAAAGGTGGCACTGTTTCTTTAACCCAGAAAAGGAGCGAGCATATTTTAGAAATATATTGGTGTTGTTACCTGGTTTCCCCCTACCATTGTGGAGTATGGATGCCTTCAAATATATTGGTAATGCACTGGGAAATTTCTTTCATGTTGACTCTAAGATGTTTTCTAGTATGGATAGACGAATGGGCAAACTGTTAATTGAAGTGGATACTTTTGGCGGACTCCCGACCGAGTTTGAAATAAGTTGGAGGGGGAAGGAGATAATCCAGTGCTTGGATTATTTAGGGGTTTCGTTCAGGTTCTCGGTCTGCAAGGATACTGGGAATTTAAGGCACTAGTGCACTGGAAAACTGTTGAAAGCGACTTTGGAATGGGAGACAGAAGCGATCGAAGTGGATGCCTTACCTGATATTATGCTGGATGATTTTGAAAGTGGGATTGACTACATGCCTCATTCAGGTATAGAAGATGCGAGCGATTGTGGTAAGATTCAAAAACTGGCCTTATTAGATAACTCGTTGCTTTCTATTAATGCATTTTCTAGACTTTATTCTCTCGGGAAGGTGGATTTGGGATAACCTGCGACCCTCAGGAGAATTGTATGTTGAGGGGATCCCCGGTTGTTGAAGAATTGTCATTAAGGCCGAGGGTGTGTGGGGCTGTGGGTGAGAAGTCAGATCCCATAGTTTCATCGTCAGACTCTGGGTGTGCGAAGAGTGTGGAGGTTATCGAACCTTCAGAGAAAAAGGAGCAATCTGCTATGTCAAGGCTTTGTGAGAACCAGAGTAATAATCTGGAGAAGGGGGTAATTTCATTAAGGAAGGGGGGTGTTTTGGATGTAGAAGAAATAATCTCTGGCGCTGAGGGGCGGTCGAGCGATTGGGTTAAGGAGAATGTTGTTTTTGGTTTGTACCCAGATGAGAGGTCTCCTGGACGTAAGTCCAGCACTGATTTTTCTTTTCTGACTTTGTTCCCCGAATCTGTAAAAGGAAGTAACAGGGTCGATACGAGGCCGGGGATTTTTTCTTTGTTAGACAATGAAGGTTATTCTGATGTGGGTTTGGAGGGGAGGGAGGTATACTTTGTGGATATTACACAGGTCGCGGGTGCATATTTTACTGATTCGCAGAGAGATGTGAGCATACAGGATCCAAGTATTATGTCCGAAATTCAAAATTCGGTGCAATTGTTTGTTCCCTCGTAAAGAGATGTTTTAAACAGGGAGACTTTGTCGATCGTTAAGGGGGGGGATCCTGTCCCAAAATTTATAGCTAAGTTAGGCCTGGAGGAATTGGATAGGATTAATACAAGTCCAAACTCGAGAGGAGAAGAAGCCTTACTGAAGGGAGTTGTTCGTGGCGTACTAGGAAAAGATTTCTCGCCCCTAAAAACTAGAGGTGCGAGAAAACTTATACAGGAAAAAAAAAATCGTGTTTCTCCTAGTGGTGTGATGAGTGAAGGAACGAGGGCGCTTAGAGCATAGAATGCCCTAGCTAGGGTTAAAAAATGATAATTTCAACTCTGAATGTTAGGGGAGTGGGGGTCAACTTGAAATAATTTTCCCTCAAAAGTTTATTGAAACTGAAAAACCGGATGTCTTCTTGATACAAGAGACAATGGTCTGTGTGGAAAAAGAAAAAATAATTGTTTTTTAAGCTTCTTCCAAACTGGTATTTATGTGGTGTGGATTCTCTTGGACTTTTTGGTGGTCTGTTGGCTACTTAGAATCCAATAAAGGCTGACTGTAATGCTTTCCTTACTCCTAGAAGGATAATGTTGGAGGGAGTTGTGAAATATTTAAATAAAAGTTTGAAAGTTATAAATTGCTATGGTCCTTATGCAAAGAGAGAGGGGTTTTGGGAAAACCTTAAAAGTGTGGGGATTCTTAAAGAAAAAAATATGATATTTGGAGGAGACCTTAACCTTACTACATCAAGCATAGAAGTGTGGGGAGAACATGTTAGAACCGACCCATTAAAAATATTTTTTAATCATATGTTTCAAGCAGAGGGATTGGTGTATGTTGAACCTCACAAAGTGTTTCCTACGTGGTAGAATGGCAGAAGTGGACATAATTATATCACAAAGAGATTGGACATTTTTTTTTATCTCTAAGGATCTAGTGATGTTAAGGCTAAGATACAGATCCTGGGTCTGTAATACTAAAATCTCATATCATATGTCGGTTATTCTACACCTAGAAAATAATTTAGGACACACTGGTTATCCTTTTAAATTTAATTCAATGTGGCTTGAGGATCCGAATTTCAAAAATTTAGTTAGAACAAATTGGAATGGTTTGCTGGGAAATGAGTTTTTATCTCCTTTGGAGGCGTTGGTAAAAAAGTTAAAGGTACTAATTATTTTGGTTATAAAATGGGAGAGAAAGAAAAAACTAGAAGCAAAGATAGAATTGGTCAAGAGGGTTTTGAGGAGGAGGTAGATAGGGCACTAGTACTAGAAAAATAACAAAGGAAATTGACACTCCTGAGAGAGGTAGAAGAGACATGGAGGCAGAAGAGCCGGATAAATTGGCTGGCCTCTGGAGATAGAAATACAAAGTTTTTTCATGCATATGCCAACTCCAGAAAACTTATTAATTCAATTTGGGATATCAAAAAGGAAGATGGTACTGTGATAAATTGGATTCATGATCTACACAAGGAAGTTGTTGGTTTCTTTCATAACACTTTTAAGGCACATGAAAATATTCTCATTACTGATCAACTAGTTGTCTTAAGGAATTACCCTATAAGGTTTTCTGAGGAAGAAGGAAAAAAAGTGGCCAATCTTGTCTCCTTGGCATAAATAAAGTCAAAAATTAAAGGATTTAGTGCCTCAAAAATCCCTTCTTCAGATGGATGGACCGTAGAATTCTTCTTGGTCATTTTTGATCTGGTGGGCAATGACATTTTTGAAATGGTTGAAGAGATCGGGATTTTAGGGAGCGTTAGTGGTGCATTGAATATGACCTTTCTTTCCCTCATACCTAAGAGTGAGAAACCAGACTCCTTTGGGGTTATATACCTATTTCCCTTTGAAATTTGGTCTATAAGATTATTACTAATATTATTGCTTCTAGAATTAAAGCCAGTCTATCCTTAGGTATCCCAAACGAACAATTTGGCTTCCTTGAAGGAAGAAAAATTTCAGATGCTATTGGCATTGTTCAGGAAGTCTTACACAGTATCAAAGTAAAGAATGCTAAAGCATTGGTGCTAAAATTGGACCTGATTAAGGCCTATGATCATGTGGATTGGGGGTATCTAAGACTTGTTTTGCTCCAGGTGGGTTTAATCCTTGAAGCCATAGACTGGATTTTAGGATGTGTGACCTCGACAAATTTCGTTGTTTCAATAAATGGTAGGCCCACCAATTTATTTAAAAGTTACAGGGGTTTAAGGTAAGGGTGCCCCTTATCCCCTTTAATTTTCTTGGTGGTGATTGAAGGGCTTAGTAGAGCTATCTAGAAACAAGTATTAGAAAAGAGCATTAAATGAATAGTAGTGGCTAGAGGACTAAACATTACCCATATGATGTTTTTGGATGATGTTACTCTGTTTGGAAGTGGTAACTTTGAGGAATGGGAAGCCTTCAAGGAAGTGATGGAATTTTTCAGAAAGGCGATTGGGATGGCTTTTATCCCACATAAATCTTCCTTCCTTGAAGAAGGTTGGAAATATGAGGAACTAGTATTGTTGAAAGGGATTTTTTCTTATGAGGTAAAACTACTAGAAGCAGGCTTTAAGTACCTTGGATGATTTTTAAAGACAAATTGTTATACTAAGGCTGACTGGATTTGGCTGGAAAAGAAGTTTGAAAAAAGAATATCCAATTGGAGCCATAGATGGTTGTCCCTAGGGGTTAGGTTGACTCTTGTAAAAGCGGTACTTGAGAACATTCCTGTGTATTGGCTTTATGTAGAAAAAAATCCTAAAAGCACTCTAAACACTATAAAAAAGAGAATGTTCAGTTTTTTATGGTCCGGAAATAAACTAAAAGAAAGTCGGCATATAATAAATTGGAAAAAATTAACAATGTCTAAAAAAGATCGTGGATGGGGTATCAAAAATATTTATTCCTTTAGAAAATCTTTAGTGGAAAAAAACTTATGGAGGTGTCTTATGACACCTGGACCGTGGCATGAAGTTATCATTAAAAAATATATTAAGAAGAAATGTTTTGCTGAGTGGTTCAGAGAAGGTAACAAAAACCTGAATGATGCATCAAATATTTGGTGAGCTTTAACTTATTCTTCCAATATCCTTTCGGATTGGTTGGTGTGGAAACTAGGTAATGGGGAAGATATTAGAATTGGAGTAGATCCAATGATTGGAGCTTATACTTATTATAAGCGCTCCGAGTCACTTATTTTTGTTTTGAAGCATAAAGGTATAAATTTTCTGGCACAACAAGGGACAGGCGACATGGAGAATATAAGCCACAATAGATGGAAGAAGGTTGAGATGTTGGGATTGGTTGGGGCACTAAAACAGGAATGGAACCTTTTTATAAAGGGGCTTATAGGTTCAGGATTTGAGCTGAATAATGACAAAGATATACTAATCTGGTCTTGGGACACAAAGGTTGGACAGTTTAGTGCAAAAAAAACATATGAAGTGCAACTTTTGGAGAATGTGGTCGGGGGAAAAAAGTTATGGTTTACAGATCTATGGAGATGGCAGATCCCACTAAAATTAAAACTGTTTATCTAGCTTATGCTCGAACAGAGAATACTTACCTGGGAGAATCTGATCAATAGAGGCTTCATTGGGCCTAGCAGATGTGTTCTGTGTGGGGACGCGGAAGAAAGCATTATTCATCTTTTTGTGAAATGCAGTTTTACTATTAATGTTTGGGCTAATATTAAAAAGGTCTTAAAATTTTCAGCATGCTCAGAGGGTGAAAAGATTGATGGATGTTTACAGAGCTGTTTTAAAAAGGAATAAAGTTGGAAGGAACTCCCATGTTTCATTTGTTGGGAGGTATGGAAGCCTAGAAACATGACCATATTTGAGGACATCCAGTCGAATTTCAATAGAGTCTGCAACAAAATCTTTCAGGATATGGGTGAAACCAAAAGAACAACTTCTTCCAAGGTATGCAGGGTAGATAGGCCTCCTTTACTAGATTAGAATATGGAAGTGGGATTTTTTTATGGTGCTTCACAAGATATGGGATCCAAATCCGGGGTCGGGGTTGTTTTAAAATGTCCTATAGAAGGAATTTTCAGAATTAAGATGGATTGTGGAAAAGGGACCAATACTAGGGGAGAACTACTTGCTTTATGGAGTATTTTATTTTTTTCTTGTTATAAGAAGATCACAAGATTCCACAGTTGATGGGTGACTCAAATGTAATTATTGATTGGTTTAAATATGATAACAATATATAGGTGGCCTCTCTACAAACTTGGATGGATAAAATCTAAGCTTTGAGCGGAAATTTTCTACATATTAATGTACAACACATATACATAATCTACAACAAAGAAGCAGACCAACTATCTAAAGAAGCTCTAGCCCTATATGACGATGGATTATATTTTGCAGGGGCCAATGCAGATGGATCAAAATAAAAAATAAAAAATGCTCATATGAAAAAACAAATAGTTATAAGGAAGATCGTTTTTTCTGTTTTTGTTTGTTTGTAATAGGCATTAAAATGTAGAGAAGGTTATCTTTATAATTCTGGAATATCTTTTGACTCTTTAGATTTATTGTAACAGATTTAAAATAAGTTATGTTTTGGGGGATCTGAAAGCTCTGTTTATTAGAGTTTGGATATGTACAAGAAGTTTTATATTCACTAATATAAGACTTTTTTTTTCTGATTGAAAAAAAACTATAGTTCTAGATAACAAGAGTAGTTTCTAGTTGTGCCTATTTTTCTTTATTTATCATTTAAAATGTAATCACAATATAATACAATAAAATTATATATATATATATATATATATATATATATATATATATATATATATATATATATAATTAAGTAGCAAATGATATATATGTGTGTGTGTGTGGTGGGGGAGAGGGAGGTCAATAATTGATAAACGATATTAAGACAAACTTGCATCCTATCATTTTTACCATAGTTGGGTTAACCACAAAAAAATCTACAATACCCTTGTAAAGATATAATATTCCATAAAAATAATATCAATTATTAAAATAAATAAAACAAGAGTTAATGTAGATTTAATCTTGGGTTGTTGAGCTTGAATGGTGAGGTCCAATTTCCAGCTTTGCGTCAACTCATCAATTTCTTGTTGTCAACCAATTGAATACCCTGCTAACTCTTTTGAATAATTTCATTTTTCAAGGACTCCCAATTTGTAATGCGGTTTTATGGAATAGTAGCTCACGAGTATTCTTATCAAGATTATAAGAATACTCGCATCTCAACAACCTTCCATATACCAAACTCTCAAAATATATCAATGATTATAAGAATACCCGCATCTCAACAAACTTCCATATACCAAAATCTCTAAAGATATCAATGAAAAGTTATATGAGCATTACTATATCAATCCATCATTAGGGTGCATAAAAGATACATTCCTTGCAGTCCAAGCTCTTTTTTTATAGTTTTTTGTCTCTCATGCCACTTATCAAATCAATACAAAAATGAATTTTATTTAATTGTTATTTACTTAATATTCATCCATCCATGTGTCACTTATATGCATAGGTGCACATGTAATTACTTATTTTAAATTATAAAATAACAAATTACCCTTACCCAACTCCCATATATCTTATTTTCTCTCTGAGGTGTTCCATTTATTTTCCCACCACTTTCATTTTTTGTGGTTATACATGGAGTTACAAGTTTTAGTTGTTTATTAGTTCACTTTAACTTCTCTATACCCACTTTACTTTTTCCACTCTTCATTTTGAATTTGAATTCTTGTTCCTATTTCCTTTTTTGGACTTAATGGTGCACTAGTAATTAGTTTTATGCTAATTAATAATTAATTTATTTTCATTTCATACACATTCTCCTAACTATAATCATTTTCTTACTAACATTAATTTAAATATATTGTCTCGTGTATTATGATATACTAGTTTATTTATATGATTACTTATACTATAATCATTTAATTAATCTTTCTTTTCTAAGTATAATGCATAATGATATGATTGTTTTATCATTAAATAATTATTCATGTTAAACTAATTTCATCTTATACTTTTCAATTAATCTTCTTATCATTATAAAATCACAATTCATTAACCATACCATGTGTTGCATGCCCTTCAAAAATTACCTTATTGTATTTCCTAGGGTGCCATGATTTACGTGCCATTTAAGTATCAAACTTTTCTTGGTCGAGAAATGACACAATAGTGGAGACCTTGTTAACTCATATTTGTTTCACTTTATCAAAATACTAATGGTCACTAATGAATAAGGTTATCACCTTATTTCATGACCCTCAACTAATCTTCATGAGTGATTGAATCCATGACATACCTTCAAGACAACTTGCAACCTCCGAATAAAAGTGTCCCTATGTTTTCAACTCAAGTCACGGAAATGGGTGATAGTATGTGGAAATAGATACAATTTATGTCCTCTCTTTATGATACTCAATACACTTCCATACAACCCCTTACCCCTATGTGGATTGACTAGTGAGCATGTTCTCTTGCCTGCACACACTACAATCAACACATCAATAATTTTCATAATCCAAATCAAAATATAAAATAATGACATAAATTTTACTATTCATAGATTCAATTTGGAGTCCAATAAATTTTTGATACAATCCTAGGTCAGTACACCCATATGGTTTCTTGTCACACTAGGTAAAACACTAGTAGCATCTATAAGTTAATTTATTCAATAATTTCATTTCAATTTATCCAAATCATATAAATCAGTACCATCAATTGCATGATAATAATGCATATATAAATAATATAAGTTACCCTTTAAACTTTTAAATAAAACCATTAAATCATCATCATTTTAATCTTAATTAGATAATTTAAAAGTTTAAGTTTAATCATCACACAATCGGTCAAATAACTAGGTCATATGTAAACAAATTCCCTCAAATATTTATTTCTACTCTATTTGAACAATCAAATCCAAATGGGGCATTAAATCTATTACTTGAAGATGGAATAGATACTAGTGATACGTTTCCTAGTTTATTAACATAACCACCATGGAAATTTCACAAATAATTACTAGGAAGATTAACCAAAACTCCATATTATTCCACTCCACATTGTTTTCATGTCGTCGAAAAACTTTTATGGAGTAATATTTGGTTCGAGTCTTTTCAAGAACTTATGAAACATATAACAGCATACAAAGGGATCCACTGAAATAAAATTTCTAATATATTTCTTGGTGTGTGGCTTCTCCATATGTTAGGCAGGACATCCAGTTCACTATTATTACATCAAAGAGAGAATAAATGCAACATGAAAACATTGGCACAATTGTCAACATAATCAATCAATTCTTTTTTCAAATTCAATTAAACATTTAAGTATTCATTAATATATGAGTAATGCATTTCATTGTCAATTTCATGATAAAAATGATGTAAAACAACATGATATATACAACATAAAAATACATTTCATAAATTTTAATTCCTACTGAGAGAGGGGGGATTACAAATGTGCATAAAATGTACATTCCAATATATAGTTTGAAAATACATATATATTTTTGAAGTAATATGATAACCAATAATAATATTTGATTGAGTCAAGTTTCATAATGGTACAAGATCATGGATTGGATCCATGTTTTGTGCAAGTGGGATCAAATTTCTAATCGCAATAGTATTGGTGCATTGATT